>JARQOC010002433.1:0-25519 GCA_033576535.1 Allobates femoralis | reverse complement strand
TCAGCCCAATTTTTGGGCTGAAAAACTCGGCTTATACGTGAAAGGCATTTAGGGGTATCATATCTTTTCACAGACCCCAGTTAGAGGGCAATAAAACATTGACACTTCTTACATGAACTGTTATCACAACTACTTCACCCCATCTCATTCCTATTCTTGTACCAACCACTTAATAAAAGGACAATAAGACTGTGCCTTTTATCTTGGAACTCTAAATGTACTGCCCTAGCTGCTTCTTCCCCCCTCCCAACTTACCACTATATGCTTCACATCACCTGTGTTATGTATTGCAGTATCCCACCCTGCATTTGTATACGAATGTGTATCTCCAGAAGTTGTATCATTAAGCCTGATGAAGAGACCTTAGTGTCTCGAAAGCTTGCTTTGCATTTTCTTACCGTCTTTTCAGTTAGCCATTAAAAGGCATCAACCACTGAGGACTCTGTGGATGATGGATATTACATTGATAATATTAGAGCTGGTTATGTATTAACTTCTTGGTGTTCCCCAGCGCTCATAGATTATGTGTATATACAAGACTCAGTGCAGTGCATTATGTAATCAGGCTTGACTGTGAGGTATATATAGTCTCTCTTTTTACATTTTCCGTTTTAACCATTATCATTCTGTATTAATACGGATATTGACTCTTTTAGAGCTGTGGAATTTACCATATCATTCAAATATCATCTATTCTACATGAGGACATGGGATAAAATTGAACTAATGGAGTATATCTATTCACATCAGGAGTCTTGAATGAACCTGCGGCCTGATTAAAGTAAATAAGGGGCGTGGAGGCCAGAAATGTGTTGCCTGATGCATAAAATTCCTATTCTGTAATATTGCAAAGTATTCACTGATCCCAGGGAGACAAGTCCAAGAAAACACTGCGGGCAGCTGGCTAAAGCGCTCAAACACAGTGAATTCCTAGGCACATTGCCCCCTGGGAAATATGAATATGCAAATAGAGTCTGTGGAGCCTCGGTTAGGAGTCTCAAACACAGGACTAGCCATATATCTCTCCAGGGGAGGACCCAGCCAAGGGGTGGCTCCTTGCGGAGAACACCATAACCACCATATGAAGTGGCCCTTTAGGTCAATATCCAACTCTTTTACAAGTTTACAGATATGACAAGGGAATACCAAGACCAGGTATCCATCCACATACAGCTGTTTCGGGGTGTTGCCCCTCATCAGTGTGGAGTAGGATTCTGGCTAGGTGGGTCCTCCCCTGGAGGGATATATGGCTAGTCCTGTGTTTGAGACTCCTAATCGAGGCTCCACAGACTCTATTTACATATTCTGTAATATGTTCTGTACATACCCCAGTGTATCCTGATGTTGATGCTTTTAATGGAAATTAATAAAAAGGATTTTTATACAAAATGGATTGGAGCAGCTCCAGAATTTCTCTTTTCTGTTCCAGTCTGCAGTCACTCTGTGTCACTCTATGTGACTTCAGACTTGTGAATCCTGACAGTGGATGCACTACTTTGAGTGAGGCTTATGGTCACATGACCGCCCGCTCCCAGCACCAACACCAGAGAATTCTCAGTGCATGCACTGTAAGGATTCACAAGTCTGCAGTCACGAGGAGTGACTGCAGACTTGTAGCTTAAGCTCCAACAACCCCTTCAATAAAGGACTAGTTACAAAAATAAAAACACAATTTTACAGACAAAAATGCAGATTTCATTTAAATATGTAAAAAAATAAAGATGAGGAAAGAAAATTAATTACATTAATACAAATTAATTCTAATGTATCTATTTGGTAAGACGACAGATCATTATCAAATCAGAACACATCATTATAATACATCATGATATTACTTACCTCACCAGTACACTGACATTTCATGGATTTTCTATTATTTATCCTTGGCCCGCTGTACTTTTTATGCTGTTCCAGAATAACACTACTTTATATGCCAACCTCTCTGGCATTTGGCCTTGAATAAATGGCCTCATACCATCTTACTGTCATTATTTGCAAGTCTGGCAAGGTAAAAAATAAAATGTCCTAAGCCTTTAGGGTCGATATATTTTTTATATTCTCATTACCTTTCTTTTATTTAATTGATTACAGTTAGGGGGTACAAGATTTGCCCAATGTGGTTGTGTATTACATTCTTTAAAGTGTTTAAAGAGGACATGGTGCCAAAGAGTTAACCCTTAGATGTATCTATTTGGACTATTGAAGAGATAAGAATGAGAAAATGTACAAGAATTATGGTTCAGGGATATATTGAATATAGTAGAACTGCTTCCAGCCCCTGTCATCCAAAACTCTCTTCAAACTTCTTATAATGATTGGTAGATAAAAATGTCTTAAAACAATTTACGTATAGCTCTCAAGTTTAGAGGCTTCTAAAATTACACAATGGGAGTAGTGGCACTGCAATGGGTACAAGAGTAACACCTGCCTTTGCTAGACTCTTTATAGAGTTATTTGAAACTAGCTGGGTGCCCGATGCACATGCATCGGGATTCTAGAAGAGCGAGTCTCTGACTCGCAATGGCCGCTTCGCGGCCAATGCTTCGCGCTGCTAAGGCGACTCGCCATGCCCGCTGCGCGGGCATAGCGAGTCGCCTTAGAGCTGCTCGCAATGGCAGCTGCGCGGCCAATGCTTCGGGCGTATCTACATGACCACGCTGACTCGCAGCGCGAGCGGACTCAAAAGGGGCAAAAAACCCATTCGTGATTATATCATAGATGGAATACAACATTGGTAAGTAATAATATGTTAGTAATCTTGTTCTACAGCGGTACATTAATGATTTTATTTTTCATCTGGAAAGGTAACCATGCAAGGCCATAGGGTTAATAACATCTTTATATTGACTGATAAACCTAGAGTCCGGCACCCCAGATAAACACTTCCACCTGATGTTTTTAGGGGACATATTCACACAGGTTTAGACCTGATCATTTATTACCGGACATGCATTTGGTAGAAGACTATCCCCTAATCTGGCTTCACACCCGGTTTTTGGAATCCTGTTCTGTCCAGTTTTAACTGCCTGCAATCCGGCTTTCGACCCCACCACGCCACAGAAACAGCCCTGACCAGAGTCACCAACGACCTATTGACTGCCAAGAGCAAACATCACTACTCTGTCGTCGTCCTCCTCCTCCTCGACCTATCCGCCGCCTTCGACAATGTTGACCACTCCCTTCTACTGTGGATGCTGGAATTTCTTCGCATCACGGACCTTGCCCTCTCTTGGATCTCCTCTTACCTAACGGACCAGACATTCAGCATCACCCACCCCCACACCTCCTCCTCGCCCTACCCCGTATCTGTCAAGGTCTTCCAGGGCTCATGGCCTCCAGTAACACCTCTATGCCGATGACACCAAAATCCACCTGTCTGGACCCGACATCACCTCCCTATCAAAATTCCACAAGGACTGTCCGCCATGTCATCCTTCTTCTCTGCTTGCTTCCTTAAGCTGAACATGGACAAAACTGAGTTTAGTCTTCCCCCAAGCCGCTCCCCCCCACTACCAAACTTATCTATCCTTGTCAATGACTGCTCTCTCTCCCCAGTCCCCCACGCCAAGTGCCTCCGGGTAATCCTTGACTCTTCCCTCTCCTTGCACATCCAGGCCCTCGCCACCTTCTGCCAACTCCAGCTCAAAAACATTTCACTGATACGCACTTTTCTTGACCACAACACTGCTAAAACTCTTATTCATGCTCTCATCATCTCCCACCTAGACTACTGCAACCTCTTGCTCACCGACCTCCCTGCTACGTCCCTTGCATCTCTGCAATCTATCCTAAACTCCACTGCCCGTCTAATCCATCTGTCTTCCCGCTACTCCCCCCTCTGCCAAGCACTTCATTGGCTTCCCAGAGATCCCGGTTTAAAACACTAACCATGACATACAAAGCCATCCACAACCTGTCCCCACCATACATCTCCGACATGGTCTCTCGATACCTACCCTCACGCAACCTGCGATCCTCCCAAGAATAACTCCTCTACTCCCCCCTCATCTCCTCTTCTCACAACCGCATACAGGATTTCTCCCGTGCCTCTCCCATACTCTGGAACTCTCTTCCCCACCACATCAGACATTCTCCTACCCTGGGAACCTTCAAAAGAAGGTCCTCGTCTGCCCTTTACACATGTAATGCGCCATGGAATATAATCGCACTATATAAATTAATAATAATAATTCAAGTATTTAGCCACTGGCTGACGCGGTTTCTGCTTCTCTTTGCTGTTCTGCGTCTCTCTCCCTGCAATATGCGGCGTGATCTCTGGGGGGGGGCCAATCCTATGTGCACCAGGTGAGGAGAACAAAGACAAGTGTGTCATGCCTACAGTCAGGCATGGTGGTGGGAGTGTCATGGTGTGGGGCTGCTTGAGTGCTGTCGGCTGTGGAATCAACCAATTATTGAGGGAGCCAAGAACGTTAACATATATTGTGACATACCAAAGCAGAGCATGATCCCATCCCCTGGGATACTGGGCCACAGGGCAGCATTCATTTTAATAACCACAATCACACCTCCAAGACAACCACTGACTTGCTAAAGTAATTGAGGGTTAAGGAGGTAGACATAAACACTGTTGAGCATCTTTGGGTTATCCTCAAATGTAAGGTGGAAGAGCGCAAGGTCTCTAAAATCCACCAGCTCTGTCATGGAAGAGTGGAAGAGGGTCCATCGGCTCCTGTGCAGCTCTACTGAACTCCAAGCCCAACAGAGTCAAGGCAGTATTTGAAAATAATGGTGGTCACACAAAATATTGACACTGAGCACAATTTGGTCATTTCACTTAGGGGTGTACTCACTTTTGTTGCCAGCAGTTTTGACATTAAAGGGGTTGTCTAGTAGGCTTTTTGTGGAATTTCTATGTGTATCTAGGCTGCAAAATGTTGACAGTTTGTAATATACATCCTGTGAACATTTTGCATTATCGCCTATTTGCGTCTTGCCAGAGAACGACCAGGAGGCGTGTTTGTGTTGGAGCCTGCATGTAAATGCAGAACTGGTCCCTTTACGCTCAGACTCCTCCAAACATGCCACCTTCCCCAGTCTCAGTATGCCCGGCCACCCTCAGGATCCTACAGGCCTACTCCAACCCCTAATATGACCACCCACCCCCATTGCACACAGTGGTCCACTGAGACAGTGTACCAAATCTGCAGTTGTGTGAAGTAGATTGCTTTACATTCAGCGGAAGAAGCGGGAAGCGAAACGGCTGTAGGGGAGGAGGGAGCGCGAGCACAATCAGGCACCTCAGCGATTCAGGTATGACACATAACCGTACCATCTAACTACTGTAATTGCACCCCCTTTGATAGCTATGGTGATAATAGACAGAAGGCTAAGCTGTAGCTACCATAATGGATTGTGAGTGTGATCAGATATAGCCAGGCACTACTTTGGTGGTTTTACAAAAAACTGAAGTTGGAAATGGATAGGCAGTCATAGATCATTTATATGGGGTGTATAGATGGATATTAATGTCAGCTCAGTACATTTGGGTTAAGTTTGATATAGAAAACGCAGACCCTATACTGTTGTGACGTTTTGTGATAAATATATGTATGGTTATTGTATGGCATACTATATTTTCATACTGATCAGCCTGATTGTTTCTTGTGTATCCCCCTGGAGGGAATGCTCTGTTTTTTAACATTTTTATGAAATAAAATAAAGATTGTTTGATAATTAAATAAATCTTTAGGTGAAACTTTCCTATGGGTGGGAGGTAATACCCATCAATGTGATACATGAAGTTTTGGGGAAAGCTATTTTTAAAGGGACATTGTGTTGAGATAGAAATATTACAAAAGGACCGGACAAACCTTTTAATTACTGTGGGTTGAGTTACTTAGAGGACACACTAAATTTACACTTATACAAGCTGTTCACTGACTACTTTACATAGTATCAGTGTCAGATCTTCACTGTTGTCTCATGAAAAGTTATAATAAAACATTTATAAAAATGTAAGTGGTGTACTCACGTTTGTGAAATACTGTATCTGAGAGATAGCGGATCGGACAAAAGTGGACCAAGCGTTCCACAAATTTAGAGATGAAGGGGAGATGCGAGACAGGTCTGTAATTAGTGGTGCAATTCCTGGTTGAGAATAGGATGTATGCTGGAAAGTTTGAAGGAAGAGGGAAGGATGCCAGATGAAAGAGGTTAAATAATTTAGTTTGGCGAGTGGTGACAGCAGGGGAAAGTACTGAAGGAGATGTGAAGTAATAGGGTCAATAGTGCACCTAGTAGGGTGACAATATGTGGGGAACCTTGTCTGTTACTGGTTTGGAGACAATGACCTACATGTAGTCAAGGAGGGAAGAGAATGCATAGCAGGAGACTGGGAGGAAATGTCCTCTCTGATATGGTCAACTTGTTTTCTGTGAAACCTAACAGATCATCAGAGCTAAGGTTGGTAGTTTGAGCTCTTGGACAGAGGTGGAAATGAAAATTGGCAAAGAATTGTTTAGGATTGTTGGCCAGTGATGTGATGAGGGTGTTGAAATAAGCTTGTTTGGAGAGGTGAAGTGCGGCATTGCGTGTTTTAAGCATAAACTCATAATAGATGAGACCTTTTGTCAGAATGTCTTTTCTTCACAGACCTTTGGGAACACCTGGGGCACCGCTGAAGACGACATTTGCAGTGTGTGTAAGGGCCACGTCACACACACAGATATCTGTTCAGATATTGTTCACAGATCTCTGGTTGCAGTGAAATCATGGGCACATTGGTCCATTTTGTGGCTGTGTACAAATGAACAATGTGTCCATGATTTCACTGCAACCAGAGATCTGCGAACAATATCTGAACAGATATCGGTGTGTGTGACGTGGCCCTAAGGGTTACCACCATCTGTGACAAGTTGCTCTGTGTGTAGGAGGTGCTGCTTCATCCAGGGAACTTTGCAGTGTTTCATTAGGTTTCAGAACAGAGTGAGGTGACTGGGGCCAGTTATGCCTGCAAAGTCTTCATAAGTTTCTCAGTATTAGTGGAATGTATATTACTGCAAGTGTGGTAAGTGGGGGCATTCTTTACAGAACGTCGTGGTCAGAGAACATTCTGAGAAAAGCCGGGAGAAAATTAGGTCCAAGATATTCCCATTTTCATGTGTAGGAGAGTAAGTTGCAAAAGGCCAAGAGAGGAGGTTAGAGATAAAAGATGAGTGGCAGATGGGGAGAGAGGATCATCAATAAGGATGTTAAAGGCCCCCATGATGAGAGTGGCATGTCATAGGTTAGAAACACTGGAAGCCAAGTGGCAAAATGATCAAGGAACTGATGGGGAGGGCCCGAAGGGCAATACACATTCACCACACAGAGAGAAAAGCTAGAAAAGTCTGACAATGTGGACCTCAAAAAGAAGGCAAGAAGTCCTGTGGTATCTTAAGTGTTAGCATATGGCTTGGTCATGCCATCATTTTTTGACCCCAGGAACGCCAGAAATAAAGTTAAACTCATCTGGTGAGGGGGTTTCCCAACTTCACAGGTCAAGGTGGACATACATTGACCCAAGCTTTTGGCGTAGCAGGGTAGTGGCATGTGGGAGTATGGGCTTGGGCACATTGGAAAGCACATGGTCAGGAAAGCAGACCACTTTAGAAGGCCTGCTCCTATCACTGTGGTCATGGGTGCCGATTGCTAATCAACTGACATCAGACACAATGTGCACATTTCACAGGATAGATTCTAAGGAAAACTAGCAAAAAGGTAGGAGCAATTCCACAACAATAAAATTATTTATTATAGTATCATTTATTTCATGCGATTTTATATGTAAAGAGGGGTATAGACTTAAGAGCTAAAGTACAATTATGAACAATACAAGTCACAGACAGGTACCAGAGGAGAGGACCCTGCCCATGAGGACTCAGTCTACAAGGGATGGGTGAGGATACAGCACGTGATGAGAGAGGACGCTGCTGCCTGGTCTCACAGGGATGGATAAGGATATACAAGTTGAGGAGAGGGGACTTCGCCCAGGAGGGCCCACAGTCCACAAGGGATGGGTGAGGATACAGTGAGGGAGCGGAGAGGACTCTGTCCGCCAGGGCTCACAGTCTACAAGGGATGGGTGAGCAGGGTAGAGCTCGTTGTGTGGATGTATAGACTATGGGCCAAAGCTTACTCTGATGTTATCAATCTCCTGCTTGAGGTAAGAGGCAAAGTCTTCAGCTGAGATGAGAGTAATGAGGTGCTGGAGGACAGAGGAGAGAATTGAAAGTGTTGAATAACTGTATAGGGTTGCGACTAATGATGAGCGAGTAGTGAAATATTCATAATCACTATACTTGTAATGAGTACTTTGTAATACTGGCATACTCATTCAATGTTAGACAAGTGGTGATAGGCTCTGCCCACACACATCCGGGACAAGGCGGGTGGGTGGTTTATTTGAGTTTTCACTGCATAAAAGACCTTGCTGTGCCCCTCAGAGATCCTAACATTCAATCTGCTCTCACTGAGATGATGACTCCCTGTGTGTACCTAAAGGAGCGGTCAACTTGGGTCACACACTTATGAGCACCAGCGTTAATCACCAAGTAACGAGTATTGTGAATACTGTAATATCCGTGCGCGTAGCGAATAGTAACGATTACACTCGCTCATCACTAGTTGTAACATAGGGAGGATATGAAAGATGAGAAGTAGACTTGATTTGCAGCAGTGAGTATGGGCTTGAAATTGGTGAGGGACTGTTTGCAGGCAATGAAGTCCTCAGTAGAATGGGATGCGTTTTATCTCCGTTTAGCAACCCTGGAAGGCCGCCTCAGTTCTTTAGTCAGGCTGGTCTGCCTGTTGATTGTGTGAGCTTTCCTGTGCGTGAGGGGGCGGTCGAATAGAGACCTGTAGTTATTGCGTTATTATATAAAGTAGCAGCATCTGCATCGTGTAAGGAAGCCACGTCTCTGTAAGGGAGAAGGGACTCAGAGCGAGTATAAGTCAAGGGGTTTGAGATTTCTGCAAGGATAAGTGAGTTTGTGGAGTGGGGGTTGTGTGCTGGGAGAAGAGAGAAAAAAATGTTAGTAGGTTGTGGTCAGACAGGGGGAGGGGTGAGTTTGTGAGGTTGGAAAGGGAACAGAGGCGGGTGAAGATAAGGTTCAGTGTGTGTAGAAAAGAGAAGAGAGCGCACATGAATGAAACCTGGTGGTCTAGTGGGGATATGCTTGTGATGGTGGGTGGGATTAGCTGCTCACCTTCCGTTGTTGTGCACCCCTGCACAACGCCGATGTATAGCTCTGCTGTATGGACGTAGCCCCATATCCGTTCCTCGTCTCCTTCCTGCTCCGGATCACATGGGGAACTCTGGTCATGTGACCGCCGTGTCACCAAACGTCACCGCAGATCCTTCAGCCAGCTCAGAGGAGGTCTACAATATACAGTAGCTCCAGCCACACACCCCACAAGGGGGATTCTTGCATTAGTTGAGAGATATAGGTTTGTGGTCAATAAGGAGCACTTATAAGTAGTGAGACAAGGAGTTGTATTAAGTGGTGAAGCACTTAATTTTATTAATATAACTTACCACTATGCATTTCTACAGCGGACCGCTGTGTTCCTCAGGTGGATTTACAGGGAAATGGGGGTTATAACCCTTAGGGGTCCTTTTCAAGGAGATCTTTTCCAGAAGCGGTTCTTGAGGCCACATCCACACTCTGAGGCAATTTTTGTGAGTGGCTGCGGAGATCCACTGAATGAGGCCGAAGGAAGGAGTGAGCGTAAAGATCTTAGAGACAGCTGAGCTGGAAGTGTCAATGGGGATGGTGAAATCACCCATGATGATGGCGAGAACGTCAACAGAAAGGAAATGAAGTAGTCAGGTGGTCAAGAAAGGTGATGGCAGCCAGTAATAACAATAAGCCAAGAGTCTTGCTAGATTCAATTTACTGTATTTTATTGGCACTGGAAGAACAGAACAAGTTCAGATCACAAAGTGTAATTCAAAATTACAAAACAGATTTTAAACAGGGAACCTGCACTAGTTTAGTAAAGAAAGACTAGAAAATATTCCTATATGCTGTTATAAACCCCATCAATATAAATTACAGCAATAGACTATAGTTTAGAAAAAAAAAAATATTAACACTTCTCATGGATAAATTCCCATACAGCCAAGTATGACAGGGTTAACAAGCAAATTATCTGTCAAATAAAACCTCCTAGAAATCTGTCTTTAATACTGAGAGCTCCGTTACATTGTCTCGGAATAACTTCTTTGTATAATACAGTATACAGTTGCGTTCTCTTTCCCGGCGGCTGCTTGTCTTATCCCATTGAGATTGACTAAACGGTGCATAGCTAGAAAAATACTTATAATATCAGAATAAAATATATAATACTGGTAAGAGTGGAACGGGAAGGAGGGGATGCCAGCATGAAACAGTAACCACCAAGGTGAAAAGAATAAAAAAATGCAAAAAACTATCCAGCAGCGGGCAATGGAAATGCTAGATTAATGTAAATCACAGGTTTATTGTGTTCTGAAAACAATGTGGTTCATACCTTGGCAACACAGGGCGGAGATGGGACCGATGTGTAACAGATACACACAATTTGAGGCACAATTGGTAAGAAGATACCTAAGGCAGATGTCCCCACTCTCCATATGTAACAGATTAGTTATTGGTTTTCCATAATAAATAACTAGAAAGGAACACGAGAGGCTTTTCTCTAATAGAGGACACCATTCCTCCTATACAATTATGGGTAGAAGAACGGATTGGACTGCAGTCAGCACCAAGTGATGGGACGGCACCGCTCCACGTAACCAGTGCAAGACAATGACGACAGCAGGATTAAAATTTGGTCGAAAGAAATTGTAACAAAAAAAAAAACAAGTAGAGGCACACAAAGCTCCATTGTTAACTATGGCAGAAGCTTGTTAGGTAGACAATCTGGGTAATGCTGGAGAAATAGAAAGAGCTTTCTGTGGCCGGCTGCTGAGTATCCGTGGAACAAGCAAAACTCTTCCCGTATAGGAGGAAGATGTCAGATACTAGAGGCCTATGATTGTACGGCGTCAAACCCTGACAAAGTGGTACAGCAGTTCCAGCTTAGCCATTGAAAGGAAGGAGACCATTGTGGGAAATGGAGAAGACTAGGTTATATTGGCATTACATAGACTCAAACTCATCTATACGTTGCTTGGTGTTGCCCTGGCGGATCTGACGAAGCGTCTTGTACTTGTCTCTTCCGGCGCGCACGTTTTCAGCATGCAGAAGATCATTGGCTGTCTTCTTGGTATCGTCTGGGGCTTGTTCGAGTTCTGAGCTTAATAGCTGCAAGAATAAGAGAATGAATTACAGCAATCCCGTCTAGAAGAGGATGGACAATATATACAACCAGGGGCATAACTACAATAGGTGCAGGGATTGCAATCGCACCCGGGTCCCAGAGCCTAGGGGGGCCCCCAAAGGTCCATTTGGGCTATAGAAAAAGACATTCTACTAAAGATCTGCAATAATTGGGGTCCCTTTTGGAGCTTTCGCATCAAGGCCCATGAGCTTCAAGATACGCCACTGGATCCAACCCACTCATATGTACTAACAATCTTTCTTATGTTTATCATCGTGTGCCCCAATAGAGACCTGCATAAAAATAAGCCCAAGATTACCTGAAGATGTTTTTGGACCCTCTCATTCTTCTCTGCCTCGGTGGTCCGGTCTTCTTCACTCCGGTCCTTAATGATAGTTTCTGGCTTCAGTTCAGCGCTGGCCTCTGCCCCGTTCTCATCTTGGTCATCGTCATGTTCATTTTCGGCTAGTATCGGCTCTTGTACATGAGGGGTGCTCATCACATTCTTCAGTTCCTCCTTGGTCTTCTCCAAATCGATTTGTACTTCCTGAGCCTGCAATATGATTAAGTTACATGTCAATACTTCAGCAGATTATAAATATTACGCTCTTTTCTTCAAATAATTTCATTTTATGCCTACAGTGATCCAAAATCAGACACCACGGAGAGCTGTATAGATGAGGGTTTATGGGGCCACTTACTGGGCTTCTTGGTGTAGTAAAAATCACTTATCTACTGCAGCTGTGCTAGCCTTCTCAAAAGTGAGCTGCCTAATCTTAGGCCGGTTTCACACCACGGCAAGATGAGGTCTGGGGCTTACCGGTGTGAACCTGACAGACCCGATTGTGCGGTAATGCAGCCCTATGGGGCCGGATGGAGGCCTATGGCAGCTATATGACATCCGGTTTCCATCTGTCCGGGAGGATTTGGGACAATTCAGATTTCTCTCCCAGACACAAAAATATTGCAAGCACCATCAGCACCATCAGCTGTCCCCTGCAAGAGATTTCAGGAGCGCGGTTAGCTCCCAACTAGACGCGATCTTGAAATTCCAGTGGCTACAGCTCGGCTGCAAACCGGACCGGACGGCATATTTGCCGTCCGCTTCAGTTTATAAATCTGGTCCGGGGCTATCCGGTTTAGACCAGACAGCCCAGGACCTGATCAGGCCGTGGTGTGAAACCGGCCTTACCTGCATTGTTAATTAGCAGCTTTCTGCCTATGCCCAGTGTACACATAAAGATGTCAATCAGAAGTAAGGGCAGAGATAGCTAAAGCTCAAGAATATCAAAAACTGCAAAGCAGAAACTCATCAATGAGAAGACTAGCAGAGCTGCAGCAGATTCATCAGTTTACCAAAACCCGATAAGTGACACATCAGTGGAATCAGCCCTATTTCATAATGTCCTCAGAGAAAAAAAAAAACCCGGAGACAGATTTTCTTTAATGATTGTGATGACAGTATGGTGCATATTACAACTGAAATCATGAAAACAACCAATTCATTATGCTATTGTTGATGTATGGTGATATGAATACATATATAGTTGTAATAGGAGGAAATAAGATTGTATGCCTACTGCAGTGCTCTGATTTCTGTATAGGTACCTTTACACGCCGCAACTATCATTGGCAATCGGTAGTAACCGTACGTGCGCGTACACATTTTTAACGGTTGCTAACGATCGCCGATTCCGCATGTACATGCCGCAATTGCGACCTCAACCTAAGGGAACGCGTTTCCCCGGAAGTTGAAACTGATCCTGCGGGAAACATCTGGTTGAATCCCGTCGCCGCTTCACACGCCACAATCTATAGGGGAATGTGGGCGTACACGTTCTGCGGCGCCAAAACATAGGCGTGACAGACTTGTGTACTCTGACGCTAACACACTGATTGGACAACGCAATAGCGTCATGATTGGCCAGCCTGCGCAGGAAGGTTGGCTAATACATGACGCCATTCCAATTGTGTAGTGTGAATGGTCAGCTCTTCAAATATGGCGCCCTGTGAAGGGACAGCCAATGGTAACAGTAGCCCCCACCAATCATCGCTAATGGAGCGCGGAAAACATCATGCTGTGGCACACCCCTTGGAAATCACTAGGCGACGCAGATTCCATCCCTATCGCCCGTTCACACGCCAATACCAGGGCAATTCACCATTTGGGTTGCCTCTGATTTTAGAACAATGCTCTGAAACTGCAACCCGGAGCAACTGCGAAAAACTCGATCACTTTCCCCAAGTACACGCCGCAACTTCGTAGCAATTTCAAGGCAACCATGACAAAAATTCCGATTGCCAGGCAGTTGCTACACCTCAGTGGCGGCGTGTAAAGGTACCTTATGGCAACTATCTGGTGCACAGGTTTGGTTTTAAAAAACACACACTTTTGTTTTGTACTGTTAATTGGTTTGTTTTAACAAGAACATATAGGAAAGTGTACCAATATAGTCAGGAAGTTAGCGGTCAGCATGAAATCGGTGTTCAGCTATTAGGTTACATGTACAAGGAGATAACAGAGCCTTTCAACAAGCACAAGGGCTCAGGAAAGTGAGAGCAGTGATTGGGAGAACTGCTCTGGAAGCTGGCAGTGGTGGGAGCCAGAAATTGTTATTATCCAGGACTAGAGATGGGAGAATCGATTTGCAGGAATCCAGTCCATCAGCCAGGTTAGTCCTCCTTAACAGCTGGACAGGACCCCTGCCAAACACTCTACCCATCAGCATTATTGGCTTTACTTCTTACACGGGGTAGTGAGACGTTATGTGTGGATCACGCTACAATGACGACATTGTGACAGGTCTGGGAAAACAAAAGAGGAGCTGAGAATGCCGAGAGGTAAGGAGACTGACCTAGCCAATGGACAACAGCTGCAAATCGATTCATCAATCTCTATTTACAACTGACAATGGATCAGGAGATGAGAGGGAGGGTAGGGGCTAGTTGAACTGCTAATTGCTGTATAATAATCAATGGGCTGGAGAGAGGTGGAACGAATGTTAGCAGTTATAGGGAATCTGATTGTTGCTATGTAATCTGAAGAAAGCATGCTGTAGGGGTAAAACACTGAATTCAATGATATGTAATTTTTAAGGGTACATGCTGATACAATGAAAGTTTTATCACCAGATGATTATCACTGCTGGACAACTGAGCACTGAGCCCTGGTCTGACCACGGCTCTCCTGATAAGCAGCTCATTGTGAATATACATTGTACACAGAAAGCTGTGGTGTGGGCTAGCTTTCTGAGCTCTGCTACATATTAGAACTCTTGATTAAGGGTGATATATTGTTGCAATCAAGGTCTCTTTTCCTACATTATGCTACTCTCAGATAAGATAGAAAAAAAAGTGACAGATTGCATTTACATCTGCAATATACCTATGGTGCATAGCCATCCAGGCTCCGGTGGCTGAGCTCCTTGGAGACAAGCTGTAAACGATGTAAGATAAAAGCTCGCACAGTAGGAGAATGAGCAGATAGAAAAAGCAAGTCAGTCGCAAACTTACTTGTTTTCATGTTGACTAACTAAAACAACTAAATAAAGAGAATTTTGTTTACGTACCGTAAATTCTTTTTTCTTTAATCATCAATGGGAGACCCAGACAATGGGGTTTAGGGCTCCGCCCTCCGGAGGTCACACTAGGTACTACAAGTTTGTAGACACCGCCTCCTCCGCATATAAACCCCCACCGTAGGAGAAATCCTCAGTTTAGTCTATAAGCTGCGAGGAGAAAATTAACCACACCCGAAACATCGGGAAGAATGCCGTGCCCAGACGGTTGAACAACCCGGAAAACACTGTCTCAACAGAGAACAGATTAAATGCAAACATGCAACGGAACAACTGGGTGGGTGCTGGGTCTCCCATTGATGATTAAAGAAAAAAGAATTTACGGTACGTAAACAAAATTCTCTTTTTTCTGGTCATCATAATGGGAGACCCAGACAATGGGGATGTCCTAAAGCAATACCCCAGGGCGGGAAGAGTTCCTCAACAAGACGGATAATACACGGACCCCCTTAAAGGTGGGCAACCGCCGCCTGGAGGACCCGCCTGCCCAAACTTGCATCCGCAGAGGCATGGGCATGCACCATATAGTGCTTTGAGAAAGTGTGCAGGCTGGACCAAGTGGCCGCCTGACACACCTGGAGAGCAGATGCTCGATGTCGCAAGGCCCATGAGGCACCAACAGCTCTTGTAGAGTGTGCCTTCAACCCCACCGGGAGAGGCAAGCCAGAAGACCGGTATGCCTCTTGAATGGGAGCCTTGATCCACCTGGCCAAGGTTGACTTCGAAGCCGCGGACCCCTTACAGCGACCCATCGTGAGGACAAATAAGGAATCCGAACTCCGAAAGGAGGCGGTCCTGGACACATAAATGCGTACAGCTCTCACGAGATCCAGAGTATGGAGGTCGCGCTCAACCTGATGAACGGGAGCGGGGCAAAATGATGGGAGAACAATCTCCTGGTTTAGGTGGAAAGTGGAAACCACCTTCGGCAAGAATTCAGGCCGTGGACGCAACACCACCTTGTCTTGGTGAACCACCAAAAAAGGTGACTTGCACGAAAGTGCAGCCAATTCTGAGACCCTCCTCAGAGACGTAATCGCCACCAGAAAGACCACTTTCTGGGACAGACGAGAGAGAGAGATGTCTCTCAGAGGCTCAAACGGCGGTTTCTGCAGCGCCGCCAGGACCATGTTGAGGTCCCAAGGGTCCAGAGGTCGCCTGTAAGGCGGAACCACCCGAGACACCCCCTGCAGAAAATGACGGACCTTCGGGAGAAGCGCCAATCGCCTGTCAAACAGCACTGAAAGTGCCGATACTTGACCTTTCAGAGAGCCAAGGGATAATCCCAACTCCAAACCCGACTGTAGGAAAGCCAGCAATGTCGGGATGGACAAAGGCCACGGTGAGCGACCACCAGAGGAACACCAGGAGAAAAAGATTTTCCACGTTCTGTGGTATATCTTCCTGGAGACAGGTTTCCTTGCCCGGTTCATTGTGGCAACAACCGCAGGAGAGAAACCCCTGGATGTCAGCAGCCAGGCCTCAAGAGCCATGCAGTCAATCTGAGGGCCCTGGAATTGAGGTGGAAGAACGGGCCTTGCGCGAGTAGATCTGCGCGTTCTGGGAGAGCCCACCGGTGTCCGCCTGACAGTTGCCACAGGTCCGGGTACCAGGACCTCCTGGGCCAATCTGGAGCCACCAGAATGGCTCTGTTGCATTCTGTCCTGATTTTCCACAGAACGCTGGGAATTAGAGCCAGAGGCGGGAACACATATGGCAGCTGGAAGCTGGACCAACTCAGGATCAGGGCATCCGCCCCCAGAGACTGAGGATCCCAAGACCGCGCCATGTATTGTGGCACCTGATGATTCAGCCGTGAGGCCATCAGATCCACGTCCGGAACGCCCCATCTCCCACAGATGTCCCGGAAGACTTCTGGATGCAGGGACCACTCTCCGGCGTCCATCCCCTGTCGGCTCAGGTAGTCGGCCTCCCAGTTCTCGACCCCTGGGATGTGTACTGCGGAGATCAGGCAGCCGTTTTCCTCCACCCATGCTAGAATGCGGTGGACTTCGGCGAGGGCCTGAGCGCTTCTGGTCCCTCCCTGATGATTTATGTAGGCGACGGCCGTCGCATTGTCGGACTGTACCCGAATGGGCCGTCCCGACAGGAAGGTCTGAAACGCTAGGAGCGCCAGATAGACCGCCTTGATCTCCAGTACGTTGATCTGCAACGCCGACTCCGACTGAGTCCAGAGGCCTTGAGCCCTGTGGTGTAAGAACACCGCCCCCCAGCCCTTCAGACTGGCGTCGGTGGTCACCACTAACCATGACGGTTTTAGGAAGGATCGACCCCGTGACAGGTGATGTGGCAGGAGCCACCACTGCAGGGAGTCCCTGGTCGATTGTGACAGCGTCACTAGCCGATTCAGAGAGATCGTCCTTTTGTCCCATCGGCGAAGAATCTCCAGCTGGAGAGGTCGGAGGCGAAACTGCGCGAAAGGCACCGCCTCTATCGCCGCTACCATGCGTCCCACCAGCTTCATCAATCCCCGTAGGGAAGATTGTGGTGACAGAAGAACCGTCTGTACTCCTGACTGGATCGCAAGCTGTTTGGCTTGAGGTAGGGACACCAGGGCTGAGTCTGTGTGGAAGTCCATGCCCAGATATGTCAATGACTGGGTCGGGACCAGGGTCGACTTTGGAATGTTGAGAAGCCACCCGAACTGTTCCAGAGACTTCATGGTCGCCTCCAGGCTCACCCGACAAAGGTCTTCCGATGGCGCCCTGACCAGCAGGTCGTCTAAATAGGGAATGACGGCGTGTCCTTGCACATGCAGGAGAGCCATCATGGAGGCCATCACCTTTGTGAACACTCGCGGTGCCGAGGCTAGCCCGAACGGCAGTGCCACAAATTGGAAGTGTTCTTCCCCCACTGCAAATCTCAGCCAGCGCTGATGAGCTGGTGCAATGGGCACGTGAAGGTAAGCGTCCCTGATATCGATGGACGCTAGGAAATCCCCCTGTGACACCGCCGCGATCACGGAGCGCAGGGATTCCATACGGAACTTCCGAACCAACACGTGACGGTTGAACAACTTTAGGTCCAGAACCGGACGGAAAGAGCCGTCCTTCTTTGGGACGATAAAGAGGTTGGAGTAAAAACCCCTGAACCTCTCTCCCGTGGGCACTGGGACCACCACTCCGTCTCTGCGGAGACCCTCCAACACCAGGTGAAAAGCCTGAGCCTTGTCTGGGGATGGGACAGACCGATGGAATCGGTGTACCGGCTGTGACGTCAGCTCTATCCTGTAGCCTCTTGAGACTACGTCTCGGACCCACTGGTCTTGGACGTGGAGTAGCCACCTGTCCTGAAAGAGAGACAGTCGGCCCCCCACCTGTGGGGAGACAGGATGAAGGAGCGAGTCATGCCGAAGCGGGTTTGGGGGTGGCAGCTGCTGCCCCTGCCGGCTTCTTTTGGCGACCTTTGCCGCGCCACTGGGTAGAGGGCTTGCCCCCACGGTCCGTGCGAGTGGACGTTGCTGATGACTGCGAGCTGGGGCGAAAGGACCACTGCTTTGGGTTCCTTTTCACGGTATACCGTGGCTTAGGCTTATTCTGCGGTATCTTAGACTCAGCAGAATCCTTAATCAGCTTGTCCAGCTCGGTGCCAAAGAGCCTGTCACCAGAAAATGGAAGATTTTGCAAAATCTTCTTAGACGTGGCATCTGAGTCCCAAAGACGCAGCCACAACAACCTGCGGATCGCTATAGCATTGGCGGAAGCCACAGCCGAGCGAGTGGCAGTTTCCAAAGTTGCCGTCCTGGCGTAATCCGCGTAAGCCTTCGCCCTGTCGGTAAGCGCCAGGACCTCTGGGCTGGACCTAGCTAGGTCAGAGATACCATCCAGGCAGGAGGTAATCGCCTGTAGGGTCCAGACCGTGGCAAAATTAGGGGCAAATGAAGAGCCCACAGCCTCGTAGGATGACTTGGCGAGTTGCTCAACCTGTCTATCCGTAGCATCCTTCAATGAGGAGCTATCAGAGGCAGAAAAAAGAGAATTTTGTTTACGTACCGTAAATTCTTTTTTCTTGAATCATCAATGGGAGACCCAGACAATGGGGTTTAGGGCGCTGCCCTCCGGAGGTCACACTAGGTACTACAAGTTTGTAGCACCGCCTCCTCCGCTTATAAACCCCCACCGTAGGAGACATCCTCAGTTTAGTCCATAAGCTGCGAGGAGAAATAAACCACACCCGAAACATCGGGAAGAATGCCGTGCACAGACGGTTCAACAACCCGGCAAACACTGTCTCAACAGAGAACAGATCAAATGCAAACATGCAACGGAACAACTGGGTGGGTGCTGGGTCTCCCATTGATGATTCAAGAAAAAAGAATTTACGGTACGTAAACAAAATTCTCTTTTTTCTGATCATCATAATGGGAGACCCAGACAATGGGGATGTCCTAAAGCAATACCCCAGGGCGGGAAGAGTTCCTCAACAAGACGGATAACCCATGGTTCCCTTTTAAAGGTGGGCAACCGCCGCCTGGAGAACCCGCCTGCCCAAACTCGCATCCGCAGAGGCATGGGCATGCACCATATAGTGCTTAGAGAAAGTGTGCAGGCTGGACCAAGTGGCCGCTTGACACACCTGTAGAGCAGAAGCTCGATGTCGCAAGGCCCAAGAGGCACCTACAGCTCTAGTAGAGTGTGCCTTCAAACCCACCGGGATAGGCAAACCAGAAGACCGGTAAGCCTCCTGAATGGGAGCCTTGATCCATCTGGCCAAGGTCGACTTTGAAGCCGCGGACCCCTTACAGCGACCCATCGTGAGGACAAATAAGGAATCCGAACTCCTAAAGGAGGCGGTCCTGGACACATAAATGCGTACAGCTCTCACGAGATCCAGAGTATGGAGGTCGCGCTCAACCTGATGAACGGGAGCGGGGCAAAATGATGGGAGAACAATCTCCTGGTTCAAGTGGAATGTTGAAACCACCTTCGGCAAAAATTCAGGCCGTGGGCGCAACACCACCTTGTCCTGGTGAACCACCAGAAAGGGTGACTTGCACGAAAGTGCAGCCAATTCTGAGACCCTTCTCAGAGACGTAATCGCCACCAGAAAGACCACCTTCTGGGACAGACGAGAGAGAGAGATGTCTCTCAGTGGCTCAAACGGCGGTTTCTGCAGAGCCGCCAGGACCATGTTGAGATCCCAAGGGTCCAGGGGCCGCCTGTAGGGCGGAACCACCCGAGACACCCCCTGCAGAAATTGGCGGACCTTCGGGAGGAGCGCCAAGCGCCTGTCAAATAGCACGGAAAGTGCTGATACTTGACCTTTCAGAGAGCCAAGGGATAATCCCAACTCCAAACCCGACTGTAGGAAGGCCAACAATGTCGGGATAGACAACGGCCACGGTGAGTGACCACCAGAGGCACACCAGGTAAAAAAGATTTTCCACGTTCTGTGGTATATCTTCCTGGAAACGGGTTTCCTTGCCCGATTCATAGTGGCAACCACTGTAGGAGAGAAACCTCTGGATGTCAGCAGCCAGGCCTCAAGAGCCATGCAGTCAATCTGAGGGCCCTGGAATTGAGGTGGAAGAATGGGCCTTGCGCGAGAAGATCTGCGCGCTCTGGAAGAGCCCACCGGTGTCCGCCTGACAGTTGCCACAGGTCCGGGTACCAGGACCTCCTGGGCCAATCTGGAGCCACTAGAATGGCTACTCTGCATTCCGTCCTGATCTTCCACAGGACCCTGGGAATCAGAGCTAGAGGCGGGAACACATATGGCAGCTGGAAGCTGGACCAACTCAGGATCAGGGCATCCGCCCCCAGAGACTGAGGATCCCATGATCTCGCCACGTATTGGGGCACCTGATGATTTAGCCGTGAGGCCATCAGATCCACGTCCGGAGTGCCCCATCTGCCGCAGATGTCCCGGAAGACGTCTGGATGAAGGGACCACTCTCCGGCGTCCATCCCCTGTCGGCTCAGATAGTCGGCCTCCCAGTTCTCGACCCCTGGAATGTGAACTGCGGAGATCAGGCAGCCGTTTTCCTCCACCCAAGCTAGAATGCGGTGGACTTCGGTGAGGGCCTGAGCACTTCTGGTCCCTCCCTGATGATTTATGTATGCGACGGCCGTCGCATTGTCGGACTGTACCCGAATGGGTTGTCCTGACAGGAATTTCTGAAACGCCAGGAGCGCCAGATAGACCGCCTTGATCTCCAGCACGTTGATCTGCAACGCCGACTCCGACTGGGTCCAGAGGCCTTGAGCCCTGTGGTGCAAGAACACCGCTCCCCAGCCCTTCAGACTGGCGTCGGTGGTCACCACTAACCATGACGGTTTTAGGAAGGACCGTCCCCGTGCCAGATGATGTGGCTGTAGCCACCACTGTAGGGAATCCCTGGTTGGTTGTGACAGCGTCACCAGCCGATTCAAAGAAATCGTCCTCTTGTCCCATCTGCGAAGAATCTCCAGCTGGAGAGGACGGAGGCGAAATTGTGCGAACGGCACCGCCTCTATCGCCGCTACCATGCGACCCACCAGTCTCATCAATACCCGTAGGGATGACTGTGGAGACAGGAGGACATTCTGCACTCCTGATTGGATCGCAAGCTGCTTGGCGTGAGGTAGGGACACCAGGGCCGAGTCCGTGTGGAAGTCCATGCCCAGATATGTCAATGACTGGGTCGGAACCAGGGTCGACTTTTGAATGTTGATAAGCCACCCGAACCGTTCCAGGGACTTCATGGTCACCTCCAGGTTCACCCGACAAAGGTCTTCCGATGGCGCCCTGACCAACAGGTCGTCCAAATAGGGTATGACGGCGTGTCCCTGCGCATGCAGGAGAGCCATCATGGAGGCCATCACCTTTGTGAACACCCGTGGTGCTGAGGCTAGCCCGAACGGCAGTGCCACAAATTGGAAGTGCTCTTCCCCCACTGCGAATCTCAACCAGCGCTGATGAGCTGGTGCAATGGGTACGTGAAGGTAAGCGTCCCTGATATCGATGGACGCTAGGAAGTCTCCCTGTGACACAGCTGCGATCACTGAGCGCAGGGATTCCATGCGGAACTTCCGAAACCAACACGTGCCGGTTGAACAACTTGAGGTCCAACACCGGGCGAAAAGAGCCGTCCTTCTTTGGGACAATAAAGAGGTTGGAGTAAAAACCCCTGAACCTCTCTTCCGTGGGCACAGGGACCACCACTCCGTCTCTGCGGAGTCCCTCCAACACCAGGTGAAAAGCCTGAGCCTTTTCTGGGGATGGAACCGACCGATGGAATCGGTGTATTGGTTGTGACGTCAGCTCTATCCTGTAACCTCTTGAGACTACGTCTCGAACCCACTGATCTTGAATGTGAAGGAGCCACTGGTCCTGAAAGCGGGACAGGCGGCCCCCCACCTGTGGGGAGGCAGGATGAGAGAGCGAGTCATGTCGAGGCGGGCTTGGGGGTGGCAGCCGCTGCCCCCGCCGGCTTCTTCTGACGACTCTTGGAACGCCACTGAGTAGCAGGCTTGCCCCCTCGGTCTGAGCGAGTGGACGCCGTTGATGACTGTGAACCGGAGCGAAAGGACCACTGCTTAGGGTTCCTTTTCACGGTGTACCGTGGCTTAGGCTTATTCTGCGGTATCTTAGACTCAGCAGAATCCTTTATCAATTTGTCCAGTTCGGTGCCAAACAGCCTGTCACCAGCGAACGGAAGATTTTGTAAAATCTTCTTAGATGTGGCATCTGAGTCCCAAAGACGCAGCCACAACAGCCTGCGGATCGCAATTGCATTGGCCGAGGCCACAGCAGAGCGAGTGGCAGTTTCCAAAGATGCCGTCCTGGCATAGTCCGCATAGGCCCTTGCTCTCTCAGTGAGAGCCAGGACCTCTGGACTGGACCTAGCTAGATCAGTGATACCATCCAAACAGATAGTAATCGCTTGTAGGGTCCAGACTGCGGCAAAATTAGGGGCAAACGAGGACCCCACAGCCTCATATGAAGACTTGGCGAGTTGCTCGACCTGTCTATCAGTAGCATCCTTCAATGAGGAGCTATCAGAGGCAGAAAACAAGGAGCGCGCAGCAATCCTAGTCATGGAAGCATCCACCTTGGGAGACTGCGACCATTCCTGGAGCGCCTCCTGGGGAAAGGGAAAGCGATTGTCCTTAGTTTTACGGACATAACGCCGCCCAGGATGCAACCTGGGAGCTTTAATCACCCTTCCGAAATTAGTGTGGTCCATGAAGGAGCCACTTGGTCTAGCCTCTGGCCGCAGCCATTGGTATATCTCCTTGGGGTGTACAGTCACCTCCTCAGGAGGAGTGACAAGACGCAATGTCTCATTGATGGAGGACACCAGATCCTCCACCCCATCTGGAGGTTCCGACATAGACCCAAGAGTAGAACCCCCATCATCTTCCTCACCATCAGAGGAACGCTCCTCCTCAGAGAGAGTCTGGAGCTCAGGAGAAGCCTCACGGGCTCGCTTAGGGGGTCTTACAGCAGCAGTAAGAGACACCCGGGGGTAACTAGGAGGAGTAGCTGGGTTCTCCAGTCTCCTATGCAGTGCCTCCAGGGTTTGCGACATGGAGGACATCTGGGACAGCAGAGATTCATTGATCTTATTCTGCGTTTCCCATGGCCCTGGGATCACCTGAACCTCAGGGAGTAATCCCGGATTTGCAGACTCAGTAGTAGCAGACCGGGCCTCTGGGCGTCCGCAGTTATTGCAGGACCCCTCCACCAGTGTCCCGTTGCATGTAGCGCAGGAAACGGTGACCACTGCCGCCTTAGCAGCATGCTTCCCAACCGAGGACATCTCCACAGTGAGGGGAATATAAGCCAAAGTTCACAAACAACCCGGGAATCCCGGTGGCTTACCGACCGCAGTAAAGCGGTAGGAGGAAGCGGTGAGTGTGTGTGACCTCCGCGAGTTCCGGTCTCCCTTGCAAGTGCAGACACGCGCTGCAGCCAGATCCCAGCCGGGAAGTGAGGGAGAAGATGGCCGCCGACAGTGAAGATGTGGGCGGAGCCAGGAACACGCGGGAAGAACACACAACACGCCCAGCGGTGATGTCACCATAAGGGCTGCCTCCTCCTCCTCCAGACTGCCTCAGCAATGGAGGTGCCGGAGCCCGCAGCGCGGGAAAAGAGTGTGAATATCACCACACACACTCTCAGACTGCATGTACACATCAAAACACTCGCAGTCTGCAGCCTCAGCCCCTGTGACACACAGGGCGGTCAGCCAGGGAGACCCCAGCACAGGGTCACCGCCAGAACCGCGGACCCGAGGGTAACCGCGCGGTCTGAGTGTCATGACACCACAGTGACAGACACTACCCCCAGGCACACAGGAGACACACCAGGTGCCTCAGTGCCGGTCCGGTCTGTAAGCACCTTTAGGGAGGCCTCGGACGGGGGTACAGCACCAGTCCGGAGTGTAAGCACCATTTAGGGAGGCCTCGGACTGGGCTGGCTCCGTCCGGTCTGTAAGCACCATTTAGGGAGGCCTCGGACGGAGCGGAGCTGTGCAAGGCTCCAGGCTCCCCCTTACCAGAGCCTCCATGGAGGGATGGAAAGGAAGGAGCGCGACAGCGTACCGGGAGAACACAGAAGTGTCCAGGCTAAAAGCCCTCCGGTACCTCCACCAGCGTGTTCCGCAGAGGGTGAGCGGGGAGGCTGTCGGGGGTCCCGAGCGGGACCAATTTACCTTGTCTTCATACGCCATCACGTAAGCTGTGAGAATGCAGTGAAGTGCAAGCAAAGCGTGATCCTCCGAGCACACTAAGTTTAAAACTGAGGATGTCTCCTACGGTGGGGGTTTATAAGCGGAGGAGGCGGTGCTACAAACTTGTAGTACCTAGTGTGACCTCCGGAGGGCAGCGCCCTAAACCCCATTGTCTGGGTCTCCCATTATGATGATCAGAAAATAAGGAACGTGCAGCAATCCTGGTCATGGAAGCATCCACCTTTGGGGACTGCGACCACTCCTGAAGCACCTCCTGAGGAAAGGGAAAGCGAAGGTCCTTGGCTTTACGGACATAACGCCGCCCAGGATGTAACCTGGGTGTTCTAATCACCCTTCCAAAATTAGTGTGGTCCATAAAGGCTCCACTTGGTCTAGCCTCCGGCCGCAGCCATTGATAGACCTCCTTGGGGTGCACAGTCACCTCCTCGGGAGGAGTGACCAGACGTAAAGTCTCATTGATGGAGGACACCAGATCCTCAACCCCATCTGGAGATTCAGAGACAGACCCAAGAGTAGAACCCCCATCATCTTCCTCACCATCAGAGGAACGCTCCTCCTCAGAGGGAGCCTGGAGCTCTGGAGAGGCCTCACGAGCTCGCTTAGGGGGTCTCACAGTAGAAGTAAGAGACACCCGGGGGTAACTAGGAGGAGTAGCTGGGTTTTCCAGCCTCCTATGAAGAGCCTCCAGGGATTGCGACATGGAGGACATCTGGGCCAGCAGAGATTCATTTATCTTACTCTGCGTTTCCCATGTCCCTGGGATCAGCCGAGCCTCAGGGTACAGACCCGCAGATCCTGACTCTGCAGTAACTGTCTGGGTCTCCGGGCGCCCGCAATTATTGCAGGACCCCTCCACCAGTGAACCGTTGCATGTAGCGCAGGTAATGGTGACATCTGCTGCCTTAGCAGCATGCTTCCTTACTGAGGACATCTCCACAGT
>JARQOC010002432.1:0-25528 GCA_033576535.1 Allobates femoralis | reverse complement strand
GGCTCAGATGGTAGAGCGGGTGGTGGTGGATCGCTTTGTGCGTACGCTGCCCGTCCCCATACAAAAGTGGGTGGGACACAGTGACCCGGGTTCCCTAGACCAGTTGGTGAACGTGGTGGAGCGCCATGTGGCCACTCAGGAACTGATCCGGGACACTGGGACAATGCGGGCTACCCGCAAGGCCGCGCCCACCACACCAGACAATAGGGACCCCCAACCCGGCCCCCGGGCGGGCGAGCGCCCGGCTCAGGCTGAAAATGGGACTCCCCATGCAGCAAAGCAGCGATCCGGACAGCCGCGGTTTGGCCCCTGGTATAGCGGGGAACCACCCCGATGTAGAAGATGCCGGGAGGTGGGACATATGATGGCGCAGTGTCCCTCAACGGGGAACCAATGGACTGTGACTATTCCCGGAGGCGGTCCATGTTCGCCCACCTCGTCGGAAAACGGGGCTCGGCCCCCCGGGATACTGAGAATGTACTGTGCCGCGTACGGCTTAACGGTCATGAGGTGACGGCCCTACTGGACTCAGGGAGCAACGTGACCCTCGTGTGTGCCTCCTTGGTCTCCAGGACCAAATCCACCGGCCGTACGGTCAGGGTGATGAGTGTCCATGGGGATCATCGCAGGTATCCAATGAAGCGTGTCACGTTTGCTACCCCAGCCAGGCGGGTTCAACATGTGGTTGGGGTGGTAAAGGATCTCCCTTATGATGTTGTGCTGGGGAGGGATATGCCCTTGTTCCGGGTATTGTGGAACGGGTATATGGCCCTTCGGATGAAGGATAGACAGGGCCCGGAGCCCGAGGATCCCGCCCCCGGGATACCCAGAGGACTTGATGTGACTAACCCCCGGGTGCAGAGCCCCGTGCGCCGGCCGCGCCGACTCCCCGTCCGGAACGGTGCAGCAGTGCCGCGCGCCGACCCCGTTTTCCTCGTAGGGCCCCAGGGCTCTGTCGTTGGTACCCGTCCGGGGTTGGTGGGTGCCGGGAGCCCGAACGGGTTGGTTGCTCGTGGGGTCTGGCACCGCTGGTACCCCCGGGTGCCCCTGCTTGGCTCCGCCGGTGCTCCGCGCCATGACGTGGTCCCCTCACAGGGCCCAGGGTTATGGCCTGGTGTTCAAACCCATACGCTTGAACATAGGGGGGGGATATGTGAGGCACCGGCCGGGTCGGTATGCTGCGACCGGTATGTGCTCTCTTTGGGTGCGTGCTCCAGTGCCGGAGGATGTACTCCATCCCAGGTATTAGATGGGATTCCTCTTCTCAGAGCAGAAGGGGTTAAGAGGACATAGGAACCCTGGGTGTGGTTCCTAGAGTCTGGAGTGAGATTTCTCTCCAGTGCAGAGCCTGATTGAGAAGCTCTGAAGGAAAGTTGAAGTGGTCCTGGGAAGGGATTATCTCTGGTGGGGCTGATAGAGCCTGTCAGCGGTCGGGAGATACACCAAGCGGTGTGAAGTGTGCCGGCTGCGCTCCGGATCTGTGTTTTGGTGACTGTAACCGGACGGAGATCAATAAACCGTGAGTTGAGAACTGTCCGTGCCTGGTTCCCTGCCTCCCCAACACCGCTACACCTCACAGTATATATATACATTGCGGGAGTGAAAGTGCCCAGCTTGCCTGCACTTTGCAGGCTCGGGCTTTCTGTGTCCGGATCCGTGAAAATCACGGTCCCGGACACAGAAATGGCATCCGGAGGTCACCTCCGATGCTATTCTTTTCCTGTCCGTGGGGTCCTGCAAGTAGGACCCCATGGACAGGAAAAAAATCACATTGTGAAACCAGCCTTATCCGCTGTAATTCAATGGCCTGTTTACAAAGGCAGGTCATGCTGAACAATGCGCACTGGTGGGATCTGTAATGGATCACTGCACATAGGATGGCATTATTCTCAAGAGTTTATAGAGGAGCACAATAACTATATATCTGTACAGTAAAGTAATAGATAACCTAATTGTCCGGAGTAGCGTACTGTAGCTATAGGATAAATAGTAGCACAAGACTAATTGGCACGAAAGGAGAGAAACTAAAAAACTATGTATTTTTTCAACATTCTATTTATACCATATATTCATAATACCGCTATGAAGAAATTGATTATTGAAGACTGAAATATCACTTATAATAGTCAATTTAATGTAACAAACAGGTAATGGTAAAATAGCTGTCTGTTAATACACATGTGCTCTGTCCCTTATTTCTTATGTTGCTGAGTTACTTCTGTGGCGCCCTACTGGTCGGTGCGCGTGTGCAGGGGTGTAACTAGGTTTGCCGGCGCCCAGGGCAGGGATCTTTTTTGGGGCCCCCCCCCCCCAAGGTAGGTGAGGACCGGGGGGGGGTGCGGTGCTGTCAGGTTTCAGCCACGCCTCTCATATTGCAGCCGCGGGGGTGGGGGGGGGTGCCGCCGGCATGTGTGCTGCATGTATACATGAGGCAGGCACACTATGAGGTGTATATATGTATACATCACCAGGCGGGCAGGCACACACTATGAGGTATAATTAATATTATACCTCTTAGTGTGTGCCTGCACCTGCCCTGATGTAGATAACATATATAGACACCTCATAACTCCCACAGGCAACCACCAGTCCACCCTACCCCATAAACCCCCCCCCTCCCGCCTGTTTAGGGTTACTTTTTAGTTTTACTTTATTAGGAGAGACGAGTACTTGTACAGTTGTAGGCGCTGCCGCGCAGCTAGCCTAGCTAGGAGGACGGACCGGGACCCGGACGACTCAATGCTCAATCTGAGTCAGGAGTCGGGACTCAGGAGTCGGAGGCAGGCCACAGCGGTGAGCAGCTCCTAACCTCGGCTCCTCTTCTTCTCTCCGTGACTCCGTCTATGCGGCGGCGGGTGACGTCACGTCAGCCACAGCGCGACGTGCTGCAGCCAGTGAGCCTGCGAGGTGATTAGTTCTGGCGGCGGCGCTGCGCCCCCCACTGACTGGCGCCCGGGGCTGAAGGTCCGGCTGCACCCCCCTAGATACGCCCCTGCGCGTGTGGTCTGCATAAATAGGCTTGAAAGGTTCTTGCTGCTGTCTGAGCTGTTAAGTCTTTTACCGGAGCTACAACAAGGAATCTGGAGTAGTGGTCCACCATGGTGAGAGCATAGGTATAGTCCAATCTGCTGGGTGTAAGCTTGACGTGAACTAAGGCTACCAGTTCTAATGGCTGTTTAGTGATGATAGGCTGGAGTGATGCTTTCTGACTGTTACGGTCTTTTCTTCTCAATGAGCATGGTCCACAATTTTTACACCATTTCTCTAAGGAGGACCTCATGCCGATCCAATAGAATCTCTCATGTAACAATATTTCCAGTTTTCTCCATCCAAAGTGTCCTGCTCCATTATGGTAGGCTTCTAACACCATTTGGACGTCTCTCTTTGGAACCACAACTTGCCATACCATTTCATGTGTTCTTGGGTTGATATACCATCTGCACAATTGACCTTGATAGATGAATAACCTGCTTCTTTATTTCCACAGGTATTGGGCCTCTGGTGGAGCATTCTTTTCAAGTTGGGAATCCGGTTGGGTTACCAGCCTCTTCACTAGGCTCACTGCCGAATCACTCTTTTGAGTTTCTTCCCATCCATAGTGAGGCAACGGGTTTAGTGCAACATTGGACTGTTCTGGTAGATATGGTTTTATGTCAACTTCCATTTTCTATTTTTATGGAAAGCTGGGAGTTCTATTTCCTCTGAGTCATCTAACTCTTCTTGAAATTCTTGCAAGCGTACTTAAGGGTTTCTGGAGAGGGCATCAGCATTTGCATTGTTACGACCTGCCTGGTACTTGATGGTAAAGTCATAGTTCGATAGTCGGGCCATCCAGCGTTGTTCCAGTGCACCAAGCTTTGCGGTGTCCAAGTGTGTTAATGGGTTGTTTTCCGTGAAGACGGCAAATTTTTAAGCTGCCAGGTAATGCTTGAACCGCTCTGTTATAGCCCAGACCAAGGCCAGGAACTCCAACTTAAAGGAACTGTAGTTTTCCGGGTTCCTCTCAGTGGGTTGCAGTTTTCTGCTGGCGTAGGCAATTACTCTTTCCTTGCCGTCTTGTATCTGGGATAGTACTGCTCTGAGACCTACATTGCTTGCGTCGGTGTAGAGGACAAATGGTAGGTTATAATTGGGATAAGCTAGGATTTCCTCACCAGTCAGAGCCTGCTTCATCTGTTGGAAGGAGTCTTCTTGTTCCTTTCCCCATTCCAGTGGTGGCTCTGAAGGCCTTCTCTTCATAGATTGGCCTACCAGAAGATCTTGTAGGGGCGCTGCCACCTTTGTGTAGCCCCTTATGAATCTTCTGTAGTACCCAACCAAACCTACGAATTGACGTATTTTGCTGACGGTGGTTGGTCTCTGCCAGTCCGGGATAGCTGTCACTTTTTCCAGGTCTGGTGCTACTCCATCTGCACTGACCACATACCCGAGATATTGGACTTTTGGTTTCAGCAAGTGACATTTAGATGGTTTGAGCTTCATTCCGTACTTTGCTAAAGCTGTAAATACCTCCACCAGGTGTTCTTCGTAGGTTTTGGAATACACGATGACGTCGTCCAGGTATAAGAGCACCGTCTCGAAGTTCCGGTGTCCCAGGCAAAATTCCATGAGTCTTTGAAACGTTCCCGGTGCATTGCATAACCCGAATGGCATGCTATTCAATTGACATAGGCCCATTGGTGATGTGAATGCTGTCTTCTCTCGGTCTTCTGCAACGGAGACCTGCCAATACCCACTAGTGAGATCTAATGTGGAGAAATAATTAGCAGTCTTTAATGCAGCAAGAGACTCCTCTATTTCGGGTAACGGGTAAGCATCTTTGTGAGTGATCTTATTGATTTCCCTGTAATACACACACATCCTTATAGTGCCATCCTTCTTTCTGACTAGGACTAAGGGGGCTGCCCAGGGACTACAGCTATCTCTGATAACCCCGGCTTCCTTCATGTCCCGCAGCATCTCTTTGGCATACTGGTAGTGATTTGGTGGAATGAGTCTGTGTCTCAATTTAATTGGGGGATGATCTCCTGTGGGTATGCGATGGTGTAACCCTTTAATCCACCCAAAATCTAATGGATGCTTAATAAATATCTGTTCAAACTCTTGTGCTACCTGGTAGACTCCGTGCTTCTGGTGGGAAGGGGTGGCATCAGTTCCTACGTGCAACTGCTGACACCATTCCTCTAGCTGTCCCTTGGAGTTGTTATCCTCCGCCTGGTTTGACGGGGGTAAGGGCTCTACTGTCTGTATGTTGTTGTAACAGACAGTGTACAGCTTTGCTACAGTAGCATACCGGGGTAGTTTTGCTTCCTCTTCCCCACAATTTAATACACAGATTGGTACTCTTCCCTTGCGTACATCCACCACCCCTCTGGCTGTCAGTAGTACAGGTCTATGCTCTGAATATACCGGCTCTACAACTGCCTGGTATTCTTTTCCTCTGAGACCTATTGCTGCTCGACACCATATCATCACTTCACTTTTCGGTGGTAGCACAATGGGAAATGGGTCTGTTACCCGCACACTGCCAATCCCTTCCCCAGACAGATTTACCTGTTGCTTGTGGATGAGGGCTCGGATTTCTCTTTGGAGTAGTCTCTTCCACCCATAACCAGCAGTTACAGCAATTTGTTGGAGTAAAAACAACACTACTCCTAGGCAGTTTTCAATTACATTAGTACCAGTTACCATGTAGGGGTGCTTCTCATCAGGATTATCTTCTACCACGCATAACCCTTGGCCTTTTAACTCCACCCTCCACAGCTTTATTGTCACTTCTCGGAACCCCACCTAATGCTGTGGTTTTCCATTAGCGGCAATATTAACAAAACTGGGGTCTGGGGGTCTAAGATCAGTATCAGACCAAAATTGTTTGTAAAGGATATATGAGATGGTGGTAACCTGTGACCCGGTGTCCAATAGGGCCGACATGGGGATTCCTTCCATAGTAATGTTGAGGTACAAACGGCCTCCCACATTCCGATTATGCCAGTCAAATGGGCCCAGTCGTCCTAATCCTGGGGGTTGGCCCTCGAGCCCAGGAATCTCGGGTTTAAAGGATATCCTCTTGCGAAGTGGCCTCATTTGTCGCAGCGTAGACAGATGGGTTGTCTTGAAGAATCCGTGTAGTCACTGGCTCTGCGTTGGAATGGTGCATTGGTCCCCTGAACGGGCGACTTGGGCTTCTTCCTCATGGAACATCCTCAGGGCAATCAGCTAGCTGGATTCTGCTTGGTGGTTGTGCCCCTGGCATTGCTTGCAAGAGCTTTAACACATAGTCCATATTTTTGGTTAGCTGTAGCACCTGGTTACGTAGGTCATCATCAGGGTTGTTTGCCACAGCTTGCCCTGCCACTTTTGCAGGGTTTTTGGGAGTAGGTTCAAAGTCTATGGAAGAGGTGTTAAGGATTGGGCTGCAGGCTTTGCAGGCACTGGTTGTTGTAGCACAGTTATTGCTCGGTCTTTTAAATCATTGAAGTTCCCACATGTGTACCTGCTGGCGGTGGTAGTCCAACCTCAATCCATTCATAAACTGTTCTGCAAGCATTTTATCTTCGTCTAGCACACTTGCCGGGTCTACCTGCTTTAGGGACCGGAGTGCCCCTTGTAAACAGAGGGCAAAGTCTCTGATGGTATTTTGCTGTCTCTGTTTGCATTGGTAGAATTGCATCCTTAGTTCAGACTGTGTGTGTTTTTCAAAAGCAGCCTTGAGCTTGTCAAATACTTTTTTTTTACAGAGTCTCTGTCAGCATCACTCCAAGACTCGACCTCTAGCTCCACTGCGCCTGTTAATTGTCCCAGCACAACGGAGGCTCGCTGCTTTTCTGTCATAGCATAAATGTCCAGCACTGCACACATCTTTTGCTTAAAGGCTGCTACGGTACCGGGCTTACCTTCATAGGTAGGCAACTATTTTGCGCCCGGTATGTACGGCAAGGCTATCGGCATGATCGGGGCCACTGCTCTGGGTACTGCGGCTCCCACACCGGCTGCGGAAACGGCCGGTGCTGCGTTCCGGATATCCCCTCTGTCGAGGACCTGTGCGTCGTCTTTTTCACTCATGGTGGTGCCCCCCTAGTTAACCTCTGCCAGCCGGTGCAGGTAACTTTTTCGGTAGTCGTCGACTTTACAGGGGGAGTGGAGCACTTCGGGTATTTCCGGAACTAAACGCTGCACTTCGTTGATCTCCAACAGAGCGGAGGGGCGGGTCTTATCTTCGCGCTCTATTAGCCGCGCAACCGCGATACTCTTCCCGCTCTGTGACGCAGTAATGGCGGCCCGATTTTACAGTTCACAAAACAGTCAATAAAGTCTATTTTTAAGCACAGAGTACCCGGTTTTACCGGGCACGGGATCCTGTTCGTGACGCCAGAAATGAGTCGGTCAATAGGGTAGGGGGTTACTTGGATACTGGGACTGATGGTTACTTCGATAGGGGGATCACGGCTGGTCGGTTCCCAGTCCCGTGCACTGGACCCTCAGTGGCGGGAATGGTGGGGAATGATGATGATGGATGGGGGGAGGAATGGTAACGAGACAACACCTGTGGTACCTGGTAACGTGGATACCAGCGCTGTGGCAGGCTGCTGAGGTGATGAAGGTGCAGCTCAGAGTAGTACAGCTCCCCACAGGTTGAGCTTTACCTCAGGGCAGCAGGGTGGATGAGGGGAGTAGCAGTAGCGGTTCTACTGAGAAAGCTGCAGGCGGTGGGGAATCAGGCACACACACACAATTGTCTTTGTTTCGGTACCTTTTTACTGATGTCCGGTAACAGGTACAGTCCAGGAGAGTAACCAGGTTCTCGGTGCAATTTGCGACGTTCACCCTGGAAAGTTGTGAGGCCTCCTCTGTTATTGTGTGCAGTGCTTGGGGTAAGTCCTGCCTGAAACTGAACTTGCTGCTCCTTCTCCCTCTCAGGATACTACTCCATAACTGACAATGAGGACGGACCTTTCTGTGGGATCCATTTTCTCTGCTTAGGTCCCTGGTCCTATACTTAGTCAGGTTTGAGTGTCCGCTTTTCTTTACCTCAGGTGGATTAGATCCTCCTGGTCTGTCCGGGCTTTCTCTGCTGCACTTTAGATTGTTAGCAGAATCAGACTCCGGTGTCCGGGTGGCTAAAGGGAAACCTGGTATGTTCCCTTCTTCCTTTCTCCTACTTCCTCCACTGGCCTCCGACCCTCTCCCTAAGGTGCAGCACAGCTGGGTCAGTGTTCCCTGGTTCTGGGCCTGGCTTGATCCCAGCGACCAGCTCCTTCACTGCTCCTTTGCTCACTGCAGACTAACTTGAACTAACTGACTCCTCCCCTCAAGCCTGGATTTTTTATAGGGGATCTGGCTCAAGGACAGCCAGTGGGGCTCCCCCTCCAGGTCTGGGGTGGAAGGTGTTGGGTGCTGTGTGTACCAAGGTGTATGTCTCTCCTTGCACCGGTGGGTCCTGTGGCAATCCCCAGCAGGGGTGCCACATTATTATGGCATACACTTATAGTCTTCCATTTTCATTTTATTTTTACTGAAAGCCAGTGGCGTAACTTCAGGCCCAGGGGCCCCGATGCGAAAGCTGCAACGGGGTCCCTAATTATTGCGAATCTGTAATAGAATTAGTCTTTATCTATAGGCCAAAGGGACTTCTGGGCCCCCCCTAGGCTGCAGGGCCTAGGTGTAATCGCAATCCCTGCATCTATTGTAGTTGCTCCTCTGCTGAAAGCCTTTGATAGCATACCATAGTCAGCTAATGTGTTCATTTAAATACAGAGTAAAGAAATTACCTATACCCAAGGAATGTTTTATATAAATTAAAACCAAGTTTTGAACTAAATAAAAAGTTCTCGCACAAATGTCTCAAAGTCTCACAGCATTATCTTAATAGAATATGTGTGAACTGAAAAAAATGTTGGCCTGCAGCTCTCCAAAATTCTGAGAATCCCACTGAAAGTGCAACCGCTCTACTTGGTTATCTCTTCTGAAGCATCACATTAAAGGCCACTTTACACACACAGATATCTGTGACCACCTTCTGAACAGATCTCTGGTTGCAGTGAAATCATGGACACATTGTTCCATTTTGTACACAGCCACAAAATAGAACAATGCATCCATGATTTCACTGCAACCAGAGATCTGTTCAGAAGTTGGTCACAGATATCTGTGTGTAAAGTGGCCTTAAAGCAGATCTGTCACCTGGTTTTACAGTATAAGCTGCATAAATTTCTACTCTTAAACCTGATTAGGATACATATTATATTTTACAGGGTGGGCCATTTATATGGATACACCTAAATAAAATGGGAATAGTTGGTGACATTAACTTCCTGCTTGTGACACATTAGTATATGGGAGGTGAAAACTTTACCCCTCCCATATACTAATGTGCCACTGTGGCACCCCTGCGGGGGATTGCCACAGGTTCCACCGGTGCAAGGAGGGAATTACACCTTGGTTAACACAGCACACACCACCTTCCACCCCAGACCTGAAGGGGGAGCCCTAATGGCTTCTTTAAGCCAGTTCCCCTTTAAGAACACCCAGGACTGAGGAGAGGAGTTAGTTAGTCCCTGTAGTTTCAGTTTGAGTCTGAAGTCAGTTCCTGTGAGGAGAGGGTAGAGAGAGGAGACGAGGCAACTGGTCGCTGGGGGAGATCCAGGCCCAGGACCAGGGACCACTGACCGCTGTGTGCACACTAGGGAAAGGGTCGGAGGCAAGTGGAGAAAGCAAGGGACTAAGGAAGGGAATCGGTTTCTACAGCACTTTAGTACACCCGGACACTGGAGTCCGATGCTGCCAGCATTCAGAGCTGCAGCAAAAGCCCAGAAGACTCAGGAGGAGTTCAGCCCTGAGGAGAACTAGTAAGAGACACTAAACTGACCAAGCACAGGACCAGGGGCCATAGGAGAAACAGGGACCCCGCAGAAGGACCTCATTGCCAGTTTAGGACAAAGCCAAAAGAGGGAGAAGGAGCGGTGGGTTCAGGCTCAGGCAGGACTCATCCCACACCACAGAGCACAGACACAGAGGAGGCCTCATAACTTTCTAAGGTGGAAGTCCCAAGTTGCATCAGGGACCTGGTTAATACTCTGGACTGTACCTGTTACTCTGTCACCAGTAAAAAGGTACCGAAACAACAATCCCTGTGGGTCTGTGTGCCTGTCTAAGTGCCGCAATTCACCACTGTGTCAGCAAAGAGTCAACTAATACTCCCCTCATCCATCCCCCCTGCCCTGAGGTAAAGCTCCACCTGTGGGGAGCTGTTCCACACTCTGCTGCACCCACCATCACCTCAGCGGCCAGCTGCAGTGCTGGTATACCGATTACCAGATACCATAGGCGGCGTCACGTTAACAATTCCCTTATCCCCCACCGTTCCCCGCCATTGAGGGTCCAGGGCACGGGACAGAGGATCGACCAGCCGTGATCCCCATCAAAGCCGCCATCATTCCCGGTTCCCAAGTACCCCTTAACCTGTCGACCGCGTCACCACAAACAGGAAGTTGATATCACCAACCGTTCCCATTTTATTTAGGTGTATCCATATAAATGGCCCACCCGGTACTTCAAAAATACATGTCAGATTGGCTGTATAATCATAGAACCTGAGAGAACGCCCCATGAGACTAGACCGTGCCTAAATAACATACGAAATTGTAAGTTATAAAATTATTTTTATCAACGTTCACATGACAATATTAGCTCAGACAGGGATGCTTAGGAATGTACTAGGAAGCTGCATGGACAGAGTGATAGCTTGGGGGCATAAAGTAGCTGACAGGTTCCCTTTAAGGGGAAAAGAAACAAAACCTACAGGGCCCTGTGTGAAAAGTAATTGCCCACTGTAGCACCTCAGCCGGCGGGACCCATCTCTAGAGTGCAGGGAGATCGGGCCCGTCTGGCCGCCAGCATCCTCCTATGCCCTGCTCTCATACTTACCTGGTCCGCATTTCCACAATGTCCCCGTCAGCTGCGGCAGCTCCCCGGGATCTCTCCTCCACTTCCTCACTTTCAGGGTGTGGGGGAACGAGCCTAAGGCACGCACACGCCGCTGTCAAAAGATTTAAAGGGCCAGTACACCCTTTACTGTAAATATCTCTCAGCCAATAGCTGAGAGGCCTGTGTATACTTCAGGCCCGCACTTCCTTTGGGAGGTGCCTGTGCAACTTCTTTGCTAGTTTAGTTGCCAGCTCAGGTCCCTAAGAAGCAATTGCGTGTTCTTGTGTCTTTGACTTTCTAACACATTGTCTTCTTGCTTGCAGAGCTGGTTCCCTACTATTGCGTAACTCACCCACAGACCCATACCGTTTACGCCGGTGCCTGGCAACCACCCAGATCCTTCCTGCTACTATACTATCCTACTATAAGTCCCGTCCTAGTCTTTCCTATAGTTCCCTGGTTACTGTGTCCTGTTCCGCCTTGCGTCAGACCCACAGACTTGTCGGGTTCATTGTATCCTCTCTGGCGCACTAGGTCAATCCTTGTTCTATTGGGATCCGCTTCTAGTTGCTTCCTTAGGGGAACCCGGTGCTCTGGCCCTGTGGATTTCCCTTGGGGATCCTTTCTATTGTGATCAATAAACCCTGTTCACTTATCTAACATCCTTGTCTGGCTCGTTTGTGGTATCAGCCTCCATGGTATATCCTGTGGTCCAGTGGGTTCAACATTCAGCTGCGCCTGTGTGGTGTAACACTTCCCCTTTAAAACATAAATTAACTGTGGTTTATCACATGTTTGGGAAGTTAAGTTGAATTTCCCTAGCCACACCCAGGTCTGATTAATGCCCCACCTGTTCTTAATCACCTAAATAGGACATGGTGGACAAAGGCTGCCTTCAGACTGCGGCAGCGTCCGGTCCGGGGCTGTCAGGAGTGACAGGCTGGAGCGGAGTTTTTCTGCATAGAATCCTGTCGGGCTGCACGGAGCTGGATCGCGCCGGGTGGTAATTAGCTGCTATCCGGCTGCCAGCTCGCCGGATGTATCCTGCAGGAGTGGGGATTTGTCTGCCGATTCCAAAACCGTTGCATGCACCGGTTTTGGAATCGGCAGACAAATCCCCACTTCTGCAGGATACATCCGGCGAGCTGGCAGCCGGATAGCAGCTAATTACCACCCGGCGCGATCCAGCTCCGTGCAGCCCGACAGGATTCTATGCAGAAAAACTCCGCTCCAGGCTGTCACTCCTGACAGCCCCGGACCGGACGCTGCCGCAGTCTGAAGGCAGCCAAAGTAAAGTAGACTAAGGCTGGTTTCACACTGCGGTCAGATCAGGTCAGGTTCGATCAGGTTTTGTGTTTCAAAACCAGGAGTGTCTTCAAAACCCAGAACAGGTGTCAATCTTTCAATTATAGTTTGTCTCTGCAAGTTCCTCTCTGGTTCCTCTCCTGGTTTTGGCACACAAACCTGATCGAACCTGATCAGTGAAAAACCGCAGTGTGAAACCAGCCTAAAAGATCCCTAAAGTTAGACATCATGCTGCGATTCGAAGAAATTCAGGAACAAATGAGAAACAAAGTGATTGAGATCATTAAGTCTAGAAAAGGTTATACAGCCATTTCTAAAGCTTTGGCACTCCAGTGAACCACAGTGAGAGCCATTATCCACAAATGATTAAAATATGGAACAGTGGTGAACCTTCCCAGGAGTGCAGCAACAACTGATCCAAGTGGTCACAAAAAACCCCACATGCAAACATCTGCAGGCTTCACTTGCCTCAGTTAAGGTCAGTGTTCATGACTTCCCCATAAGAAAGCAACTGGATAAAAATTACCTGCATGGCACAGTTCCAGGACAAAAAAACACTGCTGAGCAAAAAACAAAGGCTCATTTCAGTTTTGCCAGAATGATAATCCCCAAGAATTTTGGGAGAAAATTCTATGGACTGACAAGACTAAAGTTGAACTGTTTGGAAGGTGTATGTTCCATTATATCTGGTGTAGAAGTAACATAACATTTCAGATAAAGAACATCAAACTAACAGTAAAATATAGTGGTAGTAGGGAAATTGGCTGGGGCTGTTTTGCTGTTTCAGGACTTGGAAGACTTGGTGTGGTAAATGAAACCTTGAATTCTGCTGAATGGACGAGCACCTGCCATAACATCAGAGCTGAAGCTTGCTAATGGAGTCTGTGGTGAACTTTTTTCTTCTATATCTTATGAATTCTGCTGTTTACCAAAAAATCCTGTGTCAAGCCATCTGTTTTTGACCTTAAGATGAAGTGCACCTGTGTTATACTAATGGACAGTGATTCAAAACACCCCAGCAAGTCCACCTCTGTATGGCTTAAGGAAAATGAAATGAAGACTTTGGAGTGGCCTGGCCTAGTTAAAGACCTCAATCCAACTGAGATGCTGTGGTATGACCTAAAAAGATGCAGTTCTTGCTCAGAAACCATCCAATGTGGTTAAATTACAACAATTCTGCAAAGATGAGTGGGGCAAAATTCCTCCAGAGCGTAAAAAGACTCTTTTAACAAAGACTTTTATCAAAGACTCATTGCCAATTATAGTAACTGTTTAATTACAGTTGTTGCTGCTAAGGGTGGCCTAACCAGTTATTAGGTTTAGGGACAATTACTTTTTCACACAGGGCTCCGGATCCAGAATCACAGCTACTCCCAAAGCAAGGACTTCAGCACAGCAACAAAGCATCAGCACAGCACAAAGACCAAGAGTAAATAACTGTTTTCAGCAGAGTCTGACAGAGGAGGGGGAAAGCTATTTAAAACCAGGGGGAGGGGATTCCAGGTGAGTCACACCCAAGCCTCACATGAACCCCTCAACCAGCAGCTGAGCATAATAGTGAGTGCAGCTATGGAGCATAACACAGGAGGCAAGTCAGGATCAAGACCTTCACAACCTTACCTCATGCAGCTCTTGAAGTAATGCAGACACAACACACAGTAGCATCCAGCAAAGTCAGCGCAATGTAAGGCTGCGTTCACACATTGCGTATTTTGCCGCGTTTTTTTACGCGCGCTTTTCAAAATACGCAATGTGCCTTTTGTCTGCCTGCAAAGTGAATGGGAAATTCACTTTGCAGTGCAGACATTGCGTAAAAATACGCAGTGCGTTTTCCGGGAGAAAACGCAGCTCCGTAAAAAATTGATATGTCAATTGTTTACGCAGCTACTACTGCGTATTCTCCCAGAGGGGAGGAAGAATCCAGCTTCCTCCTCCCCTCTGTGACAGCTGTGGCCGCCTATTAGATGCCACAGTGTGTTAATACACACTGTGAAATCTAAATTAAACAAAAGCAAGTGTCTAAAAAAGAATGAATACTTACCTTCCGACGCCTTCTCCCGCTGTCCGGTGCCTTCTCCCGCTGTGCGATCCCCGGTTGTAAGTCAGATCTCTTCTGACAAGACCTGTGGTGATGTCAGAGGGGGGGCGTTCCCGGGCACTCGCGGTCATGTGACCGCGAGCAGCCAATCAGCGATGGGACCGCCCGGGAACGCCCCCCCTCTGACGTCATCACAGGTCCTGTCAGAAGAGAGCTCACTTGGAATCGGAGATCGCACACCGGGAGAAGGCGTCGGAGAGGTGAAGTATTGATTGTTTTTTATTTTTCATTAACTTGCCTCTGTTTAATGTAGATTTCACAGTGTGTATTAACACACTGTGGAATCTAATGGGGCGGTCACACATGTCACAGAGGGGAGGAGGAAGCAGGATTCTTCCTCCCCTCTGTGACATCACTGCGCTTTCTGGGGGAAGAAAGCGCAGTGTGTGAAAGCCCCTGCGTATTTTGCTGCGCTTTTTTGCGCGGCCGAAAAACGCGGCAAAAAGCGCGCGCAAAAAAGCGCAGCAAAATACGCAAATGTGTGAACGTAGCCTAAGGCTGCCTTCAGATTTGCAGATGCCTCCGCAGCTTTTTGCGGAGGCATCTGCAAGCATCTGCATGCAGACCGCAGCCTGTGCACAAATCACGCACTCCCGCCCGCACCAGGGACGCAACATGTCGCGTCCCTGTTGCGGACGAGACTGTGTGATCTGTGCGCAGGCATCCGCCTGCGCACAGATCACATATGGCGGGCAATGGGAGCGCACGGCGGCCTGCAAGCATCTGCAGACCGCCGTGCGCTCCATTATAAACATAGGGGCTGCGGTCTGCATGCAGATGCTTGCAGATGCCTCCGCAAAACGCTGCGGAGGCATCTGCAAATCTGAAGGCAGCCTAAGCGCTTGACAAAACCTCAATGCCACTGGATATCTGAATCATGTATTCATTTCAGATATCCAGTGGCATTGAGGTTTTCATTGCTGAAGAATGGCCCCACTATCTTTGCACCACATATACCACACCATACCATCAATTTTTGTGTTCCAACAGTCTTGGAGGGATCTATCCACTGTGGGTTAGTGTCAGACCAATAGGGGTGATTTTGTTTGTTAACTTCACCATTCACAAAAAAGTTTGCCTCATCACTCATCTGAAGGCAATTGTCTATGCTGTGAAGATACGAGATGTGCAGTATCTGAAACAACGGATACTGGAAGCCTGTGCAGCATTTCTTCTGCGGTGTTACTATCAGTGTGTCAAGAGTGGGAGAAGAGGGTTGCATTGACAATCCAACACAATGGGCAGCACTTTGAACACATTTTATAAGTGGTCATAAACTTGTAAATACCTCATGAAAGAATACAGTAACGTTAAAACCAAGCAAGCCATTTGTTTGTTTCATTTCCAAATTATGAGGCACGTTTTAATAGATAGGTCCTCTTTTGTCATTACAGTATGACAACCATCCTTGCTGCTAAGAGTCCTTGTACTTTATGCAGGAGCTGGTCAGTATGTAGGACAACATTCAGCTGGCTGACAGTGCTATAAACATTGCTGTATTACTGGAAATAGTTACTGCATGAGGAAATAGTCAATCACTGCGACTGTATTAACTTGTCTAGGGGAAAATATACAGTAGGCGGTTTGCAGACTCTCCAGTAGAGTTTACTTGGTAGACCACATTAACATCAGTATTGCAGAGTTACAATACTGAGCATTTCTTATGCTGAAATCACATCTGGTTTTTTTTCGTAGAAAAAATTGACTGCAGCACTCAGTTACTACCAAATACGTACACACGCTAACAAGCGGTCTATATATGAGGAGAAACTCATCAGATATAAGGTCACCGTGGAGTGATTGATGAGCCAACAGATATTGGCCAATATATGTACCAAAAACCTTAGTAAATAAAAAGATGAGAATATTGAGTTTTTTGAGAAAAAAAAGTGAGTTTTTAAATTTTTTCCTCATATATAAATCGCTTGTTAGCATGTGTACGTATTTGGTAGTAACTGAGTGCTGCAGTGAATTTTTTCTGGTTGTTTGTTCCAGGAGCAGCTTGCACCAGTTCACACTATATCTTGAGTGCTGTGCAGTTTTTTTCAGTTTATGTCTAATAGGTGGAGTTGCTGGCTCGTCAGCTACACTTTGCACCCTCATTGCCGCCAGGTGGTCTGTGATTGAGATGGTGTCCACCCACTTAGAAGTGGGATAGGGAGTGACAAGGAGGACAGGGATGTCAGCGTAGGACTCATCAGATCTAAGGTCACCGTGGAGTGGTTGATGAGCAAACAGATATTGGCCAATATATGTACCAAGAACCTTAGTAAATAAAAAGATGAGAATATTGAGTTTTTTTAAAAAACTTAAGTTTTTAAATTTTTTCCTCATATATAAACCGCTTGTTAGCATTTGTATGTATTTGGTAGTAACTGAGTGCTGCAGTGATTTTTTTCTGGTTAAATACAGAAATGGATACATGGCTTTGGCTTATTAAATATCATGTGTCAATCCAACCATAGACACTTTATGCCTTTTCAGCATAGAATGTACTGCTTCCTATGTCGGGCACAGGTATATGGAGAAGGCTCATAAGCTGAGCCCATTCCATACTTAGCGGTTGCCAGCTGTGTGGCTTGTGGCTCAGCTTCATACCTGATCAGGAATTGTACAACCAATGTACACAGTGATGGTAAAACGTTTGTAAACCATACAGAATTTTACATATCTCTGACAAAATTTGACCTAAAACTATATAAGATTTTTACACGTCCTATAACTAGATAAAGAAAACCAGATCAAACAAAAAAGAGTGAAAAATATTAGACTTTGTAATTATTTTTAAATGAGGAATTTGATCCAATATTACTCGTCTATGAGTGGCAATGTGAACCTTTGTATTTGATGTGGCATGAGCAAAGGGTATTCGGACACCGGGACTGATGGCGGCTTGGGTGGGGAAATCACGGTTGGTCGGAATCCCGGTTCCGTGCCCTGGTTATCATTTCAGTAGATGGTGGGTGAAGAAGGGAGTATTTACAGGGGAACATGACGCCACCTGTGGTTCCCGGTAATATGGTATCGGCGCTGAGGTGATGGTGCAGCAGAGAGTAGTCCAGCTCCCTACAGGTGGAGCTATTACCTCAGGGCAGCGGTGATGGATGGGGATGAGGGGAGTTGTAGTGATGGTTCTTACCCCTCTGATGAGCTGCTGGTGATGGTGTGGGAGCCCTCCGGGCACTGGCGGGGAAAACAACGGAGACCAGTTCAAGTTTTACTCCACTTTACTAGGTACCGGCAGATGGTAAAACGGAACACGGTACAGTTTGGTTTACCGGGCGGATGTTGCCAGCTCAGGGTCCCCCTTATGGAGTTTCTAGATGTTCTCTCTCTCTGTCTTTCAGGGTTAACTTCACTCTTCCCAGTCTCTACCACCAATTAAATCTAAAGGAAGACTGGTCTATGTATGCACCACGATATAATATACAGGTCTGTGCCAACCACCAATATAATCAAGATTGGGCTCATTCCATCATCTGACTTTGCTGCACATGGTCCGGTTTAGCTAATGGTGACCTCCAGATCTCTTAGTTCTATGGACTCCTTGAACTAAAACTGAGGATAATACGTCTATCAGGTCTCATTACTAAATATATATTGCCACATTTATTTATGCACTGGTACTTGTGAACCTTTGGGCCTCATGTGAATGATGTAGATATTTTAGCTATATCCAGTTATTTATATTGTTTGGTGGACATATATATGTCCTATACATGGCTCTGTATATACTGTGTGCAATATAGATGCGGCTGTAGCACTTTACTATTTTTCCGTGACCATTGTTTGCAGCATTGTTGTTACCCACACACCTCATATGTAGTCTGTGTACTACTTTTACTTGTGTTTTAAAAGTGTGTGTCTTTATACTTTAGTGTTCAATAAAAGCTGTTTGATATTTTCTATATATAACCTTGTGTAACGGTTCCTTTTTGGCGTTTGTATGCTTTATAATTGATTGCTCAGGTCTTTGGTGCCTTTAATATCCCCCAAAAAAAGCTCTTTTTTCTGTGCAGTCTCTACCACCCTCGCAGAGCTCTCCCGCCAGTCCTACGGTCTGTAACTAGTAGGCAAGGTCTGTGCCTTACCGGTCCGGATGGGGGGGCCCAAGTAAGCAAAGCCTCCCGCCACCGGAATTTGGCCCTTCTCCTCTAGTGTCCTGAACCGGTTCTTAGTCCTGAGGGGTGAGGTACCTTGTGGCGCTGTCAGCAACCCAGTTACAATGGGCCCGCAGCTCATCAGTCTGCGGTCAGAGGTGAACGTCTGACCGCCTCAGCTTCCCGCGTTGCCGGTGCTTCCCTCAATGTGACCAGCTGGCTCCAACCAGTCCTGGCCCGTTGCCTAGTAATTTTTCATGAACCCTGCCCATCAGCTTACAGGAATTTTAGCTCATTCATCCTACAAAACATGTTTGACTCTATTATGTTGGAACAATGAACTGCTTGCTTCAAGTCGTCCCAGAACATATCTCTAGGACTAAGGGGTACTTCACACACTACTTCGCTAGCGATGTCGCTGAAACGTTACAGGTTTTGTGACGTAACAGCGACTTCACCAGCGATGTCACAGTGTGTGAAATGCACCAGCAACCTGGCCCCTGCTGAGAGGTTGCTGATCGTTGCAAATCGTTCAGGGTTATTTTTCGGTCCTAGATTTCCCACTGGTCAGCACGCATCACAGTGTGTGACAGTGAAAGACCAATGATCAGCTACCTCCCCAGACTGGTAACCATTATAAACAGCGGGCATCTAAGCAGTGCACGTTGCCTATTTACCCGATGTGAGTCGGGCCGGCAGGGAAAGGGGTACTCGGATACCAGGATGGTGGCTTCGGTGAGGAATCACGGCTGGTCGGGTCCCGGTTCCGTGCCCTGGGCACTCAATGGGGGATGATGATAGCAGGATTACATGTGATGCCACCTGTGGTACCTGGTAATGTGGTTACCAGCACTGCAGCCGGCCGCTGAGGTGATGGTGACGCAGCCGTGATAGTACAGCTCCCCACAGGCAGAGCTTTACCTCAGGGCAGCGGGGTGGATGAGAGGAATAGTAGTTTTCGGTTCTGTGTAGGTGCTGCGGGCGTCAACGGTAAAAAAGGCACACAAACACACAATAGTCTCTGTTTCAGTACCTTTTTACTGATGTCGGGTAGCAGGTACGGTCAAGGAGAGTAACCAGATGGCCAATGCAGTTTGGGTCATCCACCTTAGAGAGTTGTGAGGCCTCCTCTGCCAGTGTGTGCGATGGTTGGGGTGAGATCTGCCTGAAGCTTGATCTGCTGCTCTTCTCCTCAGCAGCCTGTTCCAAAAGCTGAAATTAAGGATCTTTTCTTGGGATCCCTGTCTGCTCTAGGGCTCTGATCCTTCTTTCTGTCTAGCTCGAGCCTTTACTTTCTCCTGAGCTCAGTGGGACTAAATCCTCCTGGTCTCTCCGGGATTTCTCTGCTACAAATGGAAATATAGCAGGTACAGACTCCAGTGTCCGGTTTGACTTTAAGGGTACCTTTACATGCGGCAACTTTTCTAGGAATTTCATTGGCAACTTACTAGTTGCAGTGAAATCATGGAACACATTGTTCTATCTTGTTGCTGTGTACTAATGGAACAATGTCTCCATGATTTCACTGCAATCAGTAAGTTGCCAGTGAAATTCCTAGAAAAGTTGCCGCGTGTAAAGGTACCCTAAGGGTAACTAGCTATGTTCCCTTCTTCTCTTCTTCCTAACTCTTCCACTGGTCTCCGTCCCTCTCCCTATGGTGCTGCACAGCTCAGATCAGTCTTTCCTGGTTCTGGGCCTGGCTTGATCCCAGCAACCAGCTCCTTTAGGCTTTTCAGTCCTAGCTCACTGACTGAACTGACTGACACTTCTGACTGACCTTGACTGACTGACTTTGACTCACTGACTCACTCCTCCCTCAGACCTGGATCTTTATAGGGGATCTTGCTTAAGGCAGTAAGTAGAGCTCCCCCTCCACGCCTGGGGTGGGAAGGTGTTGTGTGCTGTGTGTGCCAAGGTGTACATCCCTCCCTGCATCGGTGAGTCCTGTGGCAATCCCTGCAGGGGTGCCACAGATGTATACCTTGGTTACCAGCCTTCTCCGCTTCCAGGCTGGTATCCAAGGTACACAGTGGATAACTAAGGACAGCGATGTGCTTAGATACCCGCTGTGTACCTTGGATACCAGCCTGGAAGCGGAGAAGTCTGGTAACCAGGGTATACATCGGGTAACTAGGCAGCGTGCACTGCCTAGATACCCGCTGTTTATCATGGTTACCAGCCTGCTCCCGCTTACCGCAGCCTGTCAGAAGACAGGAGCAGGAGCTCGACATCGTGGAAAGAATAGTTTATATTCTTTCTACGATGTTGCTGGTCCACTGGTCACTGGTAAGTCTGCCAGTTTAACAGCTGTACAGCGACTTGCATAGAGACTTTCCAGAGATCCCGGCCAGGTCGTATTGCTGGTGGAATTGCTGGAAAGTCTCAGCGTGTAAAGGGGCCTTAAGGTATCTTGTATAGCAACCTGTGTACTTTAGATCGTTATCATGTTGCATCTCTTGAGTTTCAATTCATGGACAGATGTCCTAAGATTTCTCTTTAAAATTTGATAGCATAATTCAGAATCCATTGCTCCATCAATAATGGCAAGCCGTCCTGGCCCAAATGCTGCAAAATGTCCAGTTCATTAAAAACACTAAATTGTTATTTAACCATGAGATTATCTGCTAATCCTAAAAGGTCACATATTATTGCCACTTACAGACAGTGACACTGGATCAATTTCCTCATTTCAAAAATTAAAAAGTTTGCTGACGTTCTCCAGTTCCCGGTAGTCTAGGGCAAGGCAGGGCTCAAAGGCTGTGGAGCAGCCATAGCTTCACTGAGCCAGCCCCACCCTGCTCCTCAGTGCAACTGTTCAGGGTCGTCCACAGCCCCACTGATGCCTACTATGACTCTATGACTTCATAAGGTCTTGCATACCCCAGGCCCTATCCCACCTACAGGAAACTGTCCCAAGGGAACAACCAAGGCTTCTACCAGACAATAGTTCCTTCACTGCCCACATCGTGGTGACCCGTTTACCCTAGTCTATGCTGAAGTCTGATGAACCGTCACTGGAATCTGCATTTGCTGTCCGGAGTGGCAGGGAACAAGTACCACTCCTATCCCCGCATCCTGGACCAAATCCCAGGATGGCTCAGAGGGTCCAGCCAAATCAAATAGGATAAAAGTTCCGTTTTTCCATAACTTCCATCATGAGGGGGGAGCCGGGGAGCAGTTTTTACCTCAACCACTAGATGGCCACATACAAATGATTAAATGTATTAACCTTATATAAAGATACATAACACATATACACCACATTATTAAAAGGAGGAATTAAGTTAACCCTTGACCCTCTTACAAAGTCTAGTATTTGACTCATTATTTGGATTCTTTTTAACTACTTTTAGGACTTTATATTATGTTAGGTCAAATTTATGCAGAAATACGCAAAATTCTGAAGGGTTCAGAAACTTTCAAGTACTTATTTCATGTACTTTATCTTACTTACCGTATATACTCGTGTATAAGCCGAGTTTTTCAGCCCAAAATTTGGGCTGAAAAGTCTCCCCCTCGGCTTATACACGAGTCACTACGGTTGGTGGGGGCTGTGGAGGCTGGAGGAGGCGGGGGGAGGCTGCTGTATGAGCGGCCCCGTCACGTGGGGCCGCTCATTATATATGCACTGCTTCCCCCTGTCAATCAACAGCAGGGGGAAGCAGTTCATATATGCCCCCCAAAAGCTGGCACTGTCCCCCCTTGTAAGGGCCCCCCCCCCCGCTGCTTATATATTACCATCCCGGTCTTCTGATCGGCGCCGCTCCTCGGTGCTGCTTCTTCATCCTCCCGTCCTCGCTGCATCCGGGATCTCCGGCCGTCGCAGGCACATGACGTCATCGCGCGACCGGAGATCCCGGATTCAGCGAGGACGGGAGGATGAAGAAGCAGCACCGAGGAGCGGCGCTGATCAGAACACCGGGATGGTAAGAGAAGCAGCGGGGGGGGACCCCTTACAAGGGGGGCGAGTGCCAGCATTTTGGGGCTGCTGGGTACCCCCAGGGGGCTGTTGGTACCCCCAGGGGGCTGTTGGTACCCCCTGGGGGCTGCTGTGTACCCCCTGGGGGCTGCTGGGTACCCCCAGGAGGCTGCTGGGTACCCCCAGGGAGCTGTTGGTACCCCCAGGGGGCTGTTGGGTACCCCCTGAGGGCTGCTGGGTAACCCCTGAGGGCTGCTGGGTACCCCCAGGGGGCCGCTGGGTACCCCCTAGGGGCCACTGTATAACCCCTGGGGGCCGCTGTATAACCCCTGGGGGCTGCTGTATAACCCCTGGGGGCTGCTGTATATACTGCTGAGCCCTGTATACCACTGGGGCTGCTGTATATACCACTGGGGCTGCTGTATATACCACTGGGGCTGCTGTATATACTGGTGGGGTCTGTATATACCACTGGTGGGGAGGCTGCTGTATACCACTGGGGAGGCTGCTGTATACCACTGGGGTTGCTGTATATACTACTGGAGCCTGTATATGCCACTGGGGAGGCTGCTGTATACTACCATTGGGGGGCCTGTATACCACACTGCTGGGGGCTGTACACCTGTGCTGGGGTCCACCCTCGGCTTATACACGAGTCAATAGGTTTTCCCAGGTTTTGGGGGCAAAAGTAGGGGGGTCGGCTTATACACGGGTCGGCTTATACATGAGTATATACGGTAGTTTCTTTTTAGCTCTCTTTAGTTGAATTCTGTAAGAAGGGTAATGTAGATGTAGTATTGCAGCATATGGAACAAGTGTTCAAACAACTATATGTTAATGTCCACTAAAGGGATGAAAAAAGAAAGCATAAAATAATAAATCAAAGTTTAAATGACAATAAAAAAAATATATAAAAAAGAAACATTTGGTACCTTGTGATAATAAGTCTTATCATATTACTAGCTCTCGGGGTCCAGATGTGTGACTGTGCAAAATTTTGTGGCTGTAGTTGCAACGGTGTAGATGCCAATCCCGGATATACATACATATATACACACACACACACACACACTCAGCTTTATATATTAGATTATACTGCCTCCATGTACAAGAATATAATTACTATAATACTGCCCCCTATGTACAACAATATAACTACTATAATACTGCCCTAAGTACAAGAATATAACTACTATAATACTGCTCCTATGTACAAGAATATAACTACTATAATACTGCCCCTATGTACAAGAATATAACTACCATAATACTGCCCCCTATGTACAAGAATATAACTACTATAATACTGCCCCTATGTACAAGAATAGAACTACTATAATACTGCCCCTATGTACAAGAATAGAACTACTATAATACTGCTCTTCTGTACAAGAATAGAACTACTATAATATAAATTATTAGCAATACAAGATCTATTGATTAAAATGAACTTTGTTCGAGGAATATATTTCATCCATCATTTCAATCATGGAATGTGTAAAGGTTACACTAACAGTATTCTGTTCTGAGGACAGGCTGCCTATTGAATAAGCTGTTCTATGTCCTTTAAGAACAAGAAGTTGACATTACACTCAGTAGGTCTACAAAATGCCTCCTAAAGGACAATAGGTGGCCATATACAATATGTAGAGTACACAAATATGCAAAAGCAGTGGTGTAGTGAGTGTTGTCAGCCGAAGGTAACGTAGGATGGCCCTGAGGAAGGAGCTCTGATGTGGCTCTGAAAAGCGTAGGAGGAAAGAAAAAAAGGAAGTTTTTTTATTGAAGCATTGCCTTCCTTGTGATCCTTCGTGTCACAGCAGCGCGGACCGTGGTACACCTCTTCCCAACAACAGATTATCGGTTTCCATGTGCAGTGGCGGTGGAGGTCCAGCGGCAGCTGCATTAGGCGCTCAAGCCGGTTGTGGGTATACACAACCAAGCTAGGTGAGTGGACAACACATATCACCGTTTCTAACAGTGTCTCCATTGACAGGGCACTATTCTGCGCCTCGCTTGTCTCCTTTGTGTTTTACACAGTGAAGGTAACGTAGTGTCACACTGGAGCAAGGGAACACCCAACGTTCCTGCTCTGCTGGAATTTTAGACCATTCTTCTTTGGCAAACTGCTCCAGGTCCCTCATATTTGAAGGGTGCCTTCTCCAAACTGCCATTTTTAGATCTTTCCACAGGTGTTCTATGGGATTCAGGTCTGGACTCATTGCTGGCCACCTTAGAAGTCTCTAGTGCTTTCTCTCAAACCATTTTCTAGTTCTTTTTGAAGTGTGTTTTGGGTAATTGTCCTGCTGGAAGACCCATGACCTCTGAGGGAGACCCAGCTTTCTCACACTGGGCCCTACATTATGCTGCAAAATTTGTTGGCAGTCTTCAGACTTCATAATGCCATGCACACGGTCAAGCAGTCCAGTGCCAGAGGCAGCAAAGCAACCCCAAAACATCAGGGAACCTCCGCCATGTTTGACTGTAGGGACCGTGTTCTTTCCTTTGAATGCCTCTTTTTTTCTCCTGTAAACTCTATGTTGATGCCTTTGCCCAAAAAGAGAGAACATTCTTCCAAAATGTTTTAGGCTTTCTCAGGTAAGTTTTGGCAAACTCCAGCCTGGCTTTTTTTTTTTTTTTTTTAAATCAATTGATTTTTATTAATTATTTGACAAATATACAACAAAGGGGGGTAAATGCCCTGCGTAAAGGAGAAAATGAATGAGCATAACAAAAATAAAAAGAGGAGAATGAGGGTAGGGGAAGAGGGAGATGGGGGGGAGGTCTCATCATTAATGATAAAAATGATAAAGAGTCCTATGATACATATAGGAAGCAGATCAGAAGTTAACAATTACATTATAGGCATTTGAATCAGTAATCAGTATATAGTGATGAACAATAAAAATGTTAAACAAAAAAATAAGGTAAACACAGCCACAAAGGAACCCATGTACCTCCAGAGGGGACTAGGTCAGTCAGAGTTAGGGCCGAATGGGAAGACAACCAGGGATCCCACCAGCCTAATCTTTTGTTTTTTTGTTTTTTTTAAATCAATTAGTTTTTATTAATTATTTGACAAATATACAACAAAGGGGGTATGCCCGTATAAGAGAAGAAAATAAACAGGCGGACAAAAAGAAAAAAATTATTAATAAAGAAAATAACAGGGGAAAGGGGTGG
>JARQOC010002431.1:0-25532 GCA_033576535.1 Allobates femoralis | reverse complement strand
CCAAAGGTTCTGAGGATGAATTTGTAAGCTGGTTGTCTTTCCTGGGGGCTTTTATCTCTTTTTTTTGTAACGGGCATTTGATAGTTAAGTTGAATCCCCAATAAAGAAACTTCTAACAAGCTTATTTTTAAAAAATGAACATCAAATATTGGCCTGAATCAGGATTAGAACCAGCATGGTTACTGTGCTGAGCACCTCTTCAAAAACTGGACCACAACCGCGTGGTTGGGTTTTCCAGTTGAAGAGGTGAGGACAGAAAGTTAATCGAACATATTTGTCTCCTGTCCTCTTTGTGGTATAAGCCCAACTGCTTCCTCATTTGTTCCCATACAACCGTTCTGTGTTGAGTTTCCAGCCCAGCAGCTTGTTATGCAGCATGTGCGGCGATTCTGGCTACAGTGTTGTGGTACTCGAGAGGTTCTTGGTGTTGTGACCAGTCTCAAAGCCACTTTTTAAAGGTCTTGCCTCACTTGGTTGGAAGGTTTTTACGGTCTTGTCTCAGTTCGTCTGGACTGGGTGGATTCTGGATTGATCGAGACGGGGGAAAGCAGGCCCCGAATGTTTAGCTAGACAAGAGTTGCAGTTTGCTGCCTTCCTGGTGTAATGGGGGGGACTGCAATTAGCCAAATCAACAACAATCCATTTACATCTTTTTCAAATACAAACAAAAAAAGCCTGGAAAGGGAACATGGTGTTTTTTCGTGTGGAATCTTAATTTCACCAAAAGACAAAGAGCTTTGCAACAGCCTCAGATGATCCGAAAGGAGAAACAAAACAAACCTCGACTGTCGACCGTGCTTGCAATTTTGGTGGAATTTAACGTTTTCGGCGGCGGAATCTGCGGCATTTGAGGCGGATCTCCACGCCTCACTGCCCCCATTTTGTGGATTTACACTTCTCGCTTTGGATCTAAACGCTGCGGAAAAAACTAATTTTTAATGCTACAAATAATAAACACTGAAAAAAACAACCTTTCCCTTTAATTTTTTGGGGGGGGGGAATGAGTCAACTAGTGGCAAGCCCAAACAAACTGTTCCAAAACATTAGCAAAAAACTGGTGGGTGTTGTGATTTTTCCTCGATGTCTTGGTCTCGATACTTACTCTACTCTACTCTACCCGATAATGCTTGGTCTCAACCTATTTACTCTACTCTAAATTCTTTTCTCAACCTTTCAGATAATGTCTTGGTCTCGATATCTATCTATCTCTTACTCTCGATAATGTCTTGGTCTCGATACTTCTACTTACTCTACTCTCGAAATGTCTTGGGATACCTCCATTTTGGATAACTGGTCGGAATTTACAACAACAGGGTTTGTTGTGTTTGGTGTGTAGGCCGTGATGTGTTTCTTTGTTTGTGTGTGTGGGGGGGGTATCTAGATGCACAGGAACAAGAACAGGAGAAGGGACATTTTCACGCCCAAGAAAGCGGGGATGGAGGGCTATTGCCTTACATTTTCGTTTGTGTGTGTGTTGTGTGTGGTGTGTGTGTGTGTGTTGTGTGGTGTGTGTGTGTGTGGTGTGTGTGGAGTGTGCCTGGGGGCAGGGAGGGGTTTTTCCCTACAACAAAAACCTATAAAGATGGCATTTGTTATGAGCAGACATGGAAACAGCAGAGCCTCAGAGACCCCCCCCCCCAAACCACACAATCACACCTCTGCCACTGGGGGGGGGGGCACGGTCGGTGCCGAGAACAACACAATCATCAACATTCCCAAAAATGCAAAGGTGTGTGTGATCATTTTTCATCAGCAGTGGTTCTATAAGCTCCAACTGAAGGTGGAAAAGAATGTTGAACACTAAATAGCAAAACCAGGCAAAGAGCAGAGTAGCAAAATCGATCAGTCACCAAAAAATTCCGATTCCTCTAAAAGCGCGCAAGACCTAGGTGGGTGAGAAGGTGGGGTTTACTGCAGCGCCCACCCAGACCGGTTACCTCCACATAGGGGCCACCTTGCAGGTGAACTCGCCCAGCAGCCACGATTGTCAGCTCGTGGGACCACCATGGGCAGGCAGAAGAAATGAGCACAAAATCCCGATGGCCAAGTTGGCGGGGCAGGGTTGGAGATGCCTTCATGTAGAGTTCTGGCCACGATGCACAGGGATGGCGAGTTGCCCGCCAAGCCCCCCAGGAAGAGAGGCCTGACACGCAGGTGATGGCTTGGCTCCGTTGTCTCGCGGTCACCGGGTTAAAAGGGGTTCTTGATCTATCCCCAAAGGCCTGCAGCCGGGCGGGGTATCGGCGTGGCGTCCCACGGGTTCTCCTCCCGGAACGTGAAAGCTCAGGCTTCCTGGTGAAGAGGTCAAAGGGCAGGTCGGTAAGGGTGAGGGCCGCCGGGCTGGGGATGGGTTCCCACTGCGATGCTTGAGGCGGCGCCCCCCAGGGTCCCCCCCCAGCCAGGGTCCGGAGCCTTTGTTCACAGGCCTCGCCCCCTCTTCCGGTTTTCTTCGCTCCTCTTTGGTGCCCCCCCTCTGGCGCCGCTCGGCTCCTCCCCCCAACCCCCCCGAGTCCATTGAGGAAATTGGCCGCATTGTGGTGCCACCTCCGGCGTGCTGCCAGCCCGCCGCTCAACTTGATCCTCTTATTCGGTGGCGCGGCGGGGCGGGATCCTCCGCGGGCGCCGCCGTCCGGTTCAACCTCGCGTTTTGCTGTGTCCAAATCGCCTGGTTTCCCCCGCGGATCGCCCACTTTCCACGGGCGGGTGGAGTTGATGCTGCCTCTGACCGCCGCCTGCAGTTCCGCCAAGGAGGCACCTGTGGCGTAGCGGCCGGGGGGCGCGCGGGTCCCGGGCTTTGTTCAGGCGAGTCTCGGGGGGAGACGCGTGGGAAAGTCGTTCTTTGCTCCTCAGACACAGAAGCGCGTGCGCGTGGGGGGAGCAACAGCAGCAACGTCCTCGGAGACAGAATCTGCATGGGTCCCGCCGGTTCACCCGAGCGCAGCTCGATTGCGAAGCCTCAGTCCAGCGCGTCGCCGCATCAGTCGACAGCCATGACGCAAGCGGCGCCCACGGCCCCAGCCTTGCAGCCACACGCGCCAACTTGGAAGTTGCATCCGAATTCCACGCCGATGATCCCCTTCCACCACGATGCCAGTCACTTCCAAAGCGCCTTCATCACGCAGAACGGCGCATCCACACGGAGGAGACGCGACGCGAGGCGGGCGACTCATTTTCCACGCCCGCGAGCTGCACAGCGTCCACGCTCCGTCCTGCTGCCACGATCATCCAGACACGCGGGGGTTCGGTGGACCGGGGCGGCGGCAGCAGCAATGCAGTGTAACGGCCTGCGTGGATCCGCCGGGCGAGAGAGAGAGAGAGAGCGAGGAGGGTGGGATCGCGTGAATCTCCTCTTCCTCCTCTTCCTCCTCCTCCTCTTCCTCCTCCTCCTCCTCCTCCTCGGGTTAGACGGCGCGCTGGAGGAAGATGGACTCCCCTGGCGGCTAACCCCGATCTGGTCACTCCTCATCCATCACGGAGCCCCCCCCCCCCCCCCCTCAGCCCCCCCCCCCCCCCCCACCCCGCGCCCCCACCACGCCCGGTGGACGTGATGATAAATACATTAGCCTGATTCTCATCTCTGGAAAATTTATTTCCACACACGCGCCGTTCACGTGCACGAGCCGCGACAGATGGAAGGAAAATAACGAAATAACGTCATTTATGTTTGTCCGTTTGTCTCCTTCCACAGCATAAGGGCTTCGCGCCCGCGCCGCACAGCAACTTATAACGCGCGGTTCGTTCATTGGCTCAATAATTCAAGAGGCTCTCAGGACTAAATGAAAAGAGAACATCGTGTCTGAGTGTGCGTGAACCGGCAGGCAGTGGAGACCAGGCAAACACACACACACCACACACACACACACACCACACACACACACACACACTCACAAAACACACAGTCAGGTTTGACAGGAGCTGCTCCCTGTATCTTCATCTGACCTTGTTCCAGCCACCATGATGGAGGTGAAGCTCAGGTGGTAGAAGGTCAGAGACACTGTTTAGTTCCTAATCTTTCCATTTTGTCAACATCAGAAGATCCCACCGTTCCGAATCGCTCAGTAAATACCTCAGTTAAATCCTCCAAATTACAAATGTTTTCTGACCTTGAAAACAGCACCAGGAGCGACTCGCCGGACCTTTGTCATCAGCTGGAAGACGCCAGGCAAGCTTGGCACAAGTAATTATCACCTCTATTGTGCTTGGTCCCCCCGAGGCCCAGCTAAGTCTGTGTGTGCATGTGGTGTGTGTGTTTGTGCATGTGTGTGTGTGGAGATAAAGACGAGAGGCTCTCATCCTCGAATGCCCTCATGCATGGAAACAAAGGTTGACGTGTGCTGAGACATCAAGGGCAGGAAACACAGACAGATCCGTGTGTTTGGAGGTTGTGGGGCGTCAGACTGCAGGAGGACGCACACACACACACACACACACACACACACACACACACACACACACACACACACACACACTACACCCACACACACACTTACTTCCTGTGGGATCTGCAGACGATGGCTCTGTGATTTCACCAAAGTAGGAGAGAGATGAGTGAAGCTTCCTGGGACATCACCCCGGTAAACAATGCTCTTGATGAGCGTCTCTCTCTCAGAGTCCATGTCATACTGAGCCCTCACACACTCAGCATGCCCAAAAGGAAGAAAACAATCATTCCCATATGTGGCAGGAGTTTCAAGAGAAACTCAGAAGGATCTTTTAACACCCATCAGATCTCTGTGCACTTTAAACAGACCACACCCTGCACCAGAACCTGGTTCCTCCTAAGGACGAGGTTCCAAGGCAACCAGCAGAGGAACGTGGTGTAGGTGGATACAGAGCAGTGAAAACCCTCTGATCTGTACCTGGGGGAGACCAAACAACCACCGCACAAACACCATGGAGCAGCACAGGAGGACCACGACCACAGGCCAGGACTCAGCAGTCCACCTCCTCCTCACGGAAAGGTCACTCCTTTGGAGACCACAAGGTTCACGTTCTAGCTAGAGAAGACAGGCGGTTTGAGAGAGGACTGAAAGAAGCCATTCATGTCAAGCTGGAACGACCATCTTTGAACAGAGGAGGCGGGGCCTCCCACAACCACTTATCACCCAGCTACAACGCCGTTCTTAGATCCTCCCCAGGAGGTGCAGGTTCACAACCTCCACTCAGGTGACTCCAACAACCCCCCCAGAGGGCTGGGAGAGGTAAACCATCGATCGTGAGGACCGACTCACATGAGCACCAAACGAGCCGATTGTTTAGGCCTGACGACCACTCGTTAGCCCCCAGCCTGGAGTGGAGATGTACCTGGAACTCCTCACCAAGAATCAGAACTGAAGAATCCGCTTGGATGAGAAGTGAAACGTCCTGACCACACGGAGAGGTAAGTCCAACACAAAGTAAGTCCAGCTGCCTAAAATTGACGACTTGTGAGAACACACACGGGCAGATCTATGCATGGTAATGCTGCCATCTGCTGGTGGCTTGAGGGAGTTGTTGCAAGAACAGGATCAATGGGATTGTTTTGATTTTCTCTTGATGAATCATGTTCTGTCAACGAGTCTCTTGAATATTTTCAAAGTAATCTTTCATGATCTATATTCCATATTTGTTTTTATATATATGAAAATATTAATTTACTGATAATTCTTATATTTGTCTCTTGCTGTCTTTTGTCACTTATCAATTCTCATGTTTCTTTCATTCTGTTACTAAAGACACAGATACAACTTGACATGAAGTGACGTTTTCCCTCATAACACACTGGTAGCCACCTGAAACACTTTTTCTGGTGAAGCAGAGGAGCTCTGTTGCTATGGCAACAAGGAGACCAACCTGAGAAATAAGAGGGTGAGCAATGGTGCTGGAAGGGGTGGCGATGGTGTGTGTATATAGTGGTGATTGATGATGGTGATGATGTGGCGGGTGATGATGTTTATGGTGGTGGGTAATGATGATAGTGGGTGATGATTATGTTGATGATGCTGGGGAATGATGATGGTGAGTGATTATGTAAGGTAATGATGATGGTGGGTGATGATTTATGATGATGGCGGAGCAGTGATGATGATGATGGGTGATGATGATGGATCAATGATGGTGATGGATGATGTTGATGTTGGTGGGTGATGGTGGTGATGATAGTGGGTGATGGTGGGCGATGATAGTAGATGATGGAGGGGGTTAATGGTAGATTAATGGTGGGTGATGATAAATGATGGTGGGTGATGATGATGATGACTAATGATGATGATAGTGGGTGACAATGTTGATGGGAAATGATGATGATGGTTTATGATGATGATGGTGGACAATGATGATGATGATGGTGGGTGATGACGTTGATTGTGGGTGATGATGGTGATGATGATGGAGGTGGATAATGATGATGATGGTTTATGATGATGATGGTAGTGACAATGATGATGGTGGGTAATGATGAAATTGGTTGTGATGATGATGATGATGATTTGTGACGTTGATGATGGTGGGTGACGATGATGCTGGTGGTGATGATTTTGATGATGCTGAGTAATGATGATGATGGTGGGTGATGACGTTGATTGTGGGTGATGATGATGATGGAGGTGGATAATGATGATGATGGTGGGTGATGTGGTTGATTGTGGGTGATGATGATGATGATGGAGGTGGATAATGATGATGGTGGGTGATGATGATGATGATGAGGTGGTAATGATGATGATGGTTTATGATGATGATGGTAGGTGACAATGATGATGGTGGGGTAATGATGATAATGGGTTGTGATGATGATGATGATGATGATTTTGTGACGTTGGTGATGGTGGGTGGCGATGATGCTGGTGGGTGATGATTTTGATGATGTGAGTAATGATGATGATGGTGGGTTGATGAACGTTGATTGTGGGTGATGAGATGATGGAGGTGGATAATATGATGATAAAGGTGGGTGATTTTGGTTGATTGTGGGTGATGTTTGATGATTATGGAGGTGGATAATGATGATGGTGGGTGATGTCGTTGATTGTGGGGGGTGATGATGATGATGGAGGTGGATAATGATGGTGATGGTGGGTGATGTCGTTGATTGTGGGGGGTGATGATGATGATGATGGAGGTGGATAATGATGATGATGGTGGGTGATGTCGTTGATTGTGGGGGTGATGATGATGATGATGGAGGTGGTAATGATGATAATGATGATCATGGTGGGTGATGTCGTTGATTGTGGGTGATGATGATGATGATGGAGGTGGATAATGATGATAATGATGATGATTGTTGGGTGATGTTGTTGATTGTGGGGGGTGATGATGATGATGATGATGATGATGGAGGTGGATAATGATGATGATGGTGGGTGATGTCGTTGATGCTGGGGGGTGATGATGATGGAGGTGGATAATGATGATGATGGTGGGTGATGTCGTTGATTGTCGGGGTGATGATGTTTGATGATGATCATGGAGGTGGATAATGATGATGATGGTGGGTGATGGTCGTTGGATTGTGGGGTGTGATGATGATGATAATGATGATGGTGGGTGATGTCGTTGATTGTGTGGGGGTGATGATGATGATGGAGGTGGATAATGATGATAATAATGATGATGATGGTGGGTGATGTCGTTGATTGTCGGGGGGTGATAAATGATGATGATGATCATGGAGGTGGATAATGATGATGATGGTGGGTGATGTCGTTGATTGTGGGGTGTGATGAGGGATGATAATGATGATGGTGGGTGATGTCGTTGATTGTGGGGGGTGATGATGATGATGATGATGGAGGTGGATAATGATGATAATAATGATGATGATGGTGGGTGATGTCGTTGATTGTCGGGGGTGTGATGATGATGATGATGATCATGGAGGTGGATAATGATGATGTGGTGGGTGATGTCGTTGATTGTGGGTTGTGATGATGATGATAATGATGATGGTGGGTGATGTCGTTGATTGTGGGGGGTGATGATGAGATGATGATGGAGGTGGATAATGATGATAATGATGATGATGGTGGGTGATGTCGTTGATTGTGGGTGATGATGATGATGATGATGGAGGTGGATAATGATGATAATGATGATGATGGTGGGTGATGTCGTTGAATGTGGGGGGTGATGATGATGATGATGGAGGTGGATAATGATGATGATGATGAGGGGTGGTGAAAATTGTTGAATGTGGGGGGTGATGATGATGATGATGGAGGTGGTTTAATGATGAAAATGATGATGACGATGGTGGGTGTCTCCAACAAGAACCAGCAGCAGGTTCAGTATCTCTGGTTTTACTCTGTCCTGAGTTTCATGATTCTTCTTTCACTACATTTGCATTTTCTTCACCTTCATTACTTTGAGGGGTAATGAGGATTTTGGCTTTCTAAGATTAGTCAAAGACACTGACTCACAAAACCAGAAGGATTTCATCATTTCCTTTCAAGAAATCGGTTTCATTCGAACTCTTCTTTCAAAGTGGGTGAAGTTGATCATTTCATGCAGAACAGCACCGCCCTTCGCTTAGTCAGTTCTTCAATCTTACAAACTTTGACTTTGACTTCAGAGCTTCTTCACATGAACGATGGAAAAACTCAGTCACCCCCCCCCGCACACGCACCCCAACCCCACACACACCACACACACACACACACACACACACACACACACACACACACACACACACACACACACACCTCTCGCTCAGTCAGAGAAAGTCAACAAAAGCGCATGAAACTGCCTTTTTTGAGGGGCTGTGGGGCTCATGTTGACCATGTTTGAATAATAACTGAGCTGTGTTTCTTCCCTTTGGCCACCAGGTGTCACTGCGAGCACAGAGCCAGAGAAGGGAGACAACCCCCACCTTTGCATTGCAGCACCATCTCATCACTCTGTGGTCTATCAACAACAACATTTCACAGATTTTCCACAGCAGCTTGTGTGTTTTTTGATGACATGTGTGACTCCTGTTATTATTGGACACGAAATTCAATCATGGCTTCTGCAGATTCCCTCAATTTAGCTGCTGGACATTTTGAGCGTATCTGAGTGTTCCAGGAAAATATTTTTTCCTGTCCTAAATTCTTGCCCGTTTTGGTTTATTGTTGTGATTTAACACCTGTTTGTACTTTGTGTGATAAATCTTATTTCTCAGTTTATAGGTTGGATGTAACGTGCCACCTGTTTTTTCTGCTCCCCACACCTGAGGAAACCTCAGTCTCACACAGGTACTAAACACAAGGAGAGTGAGACTAAACCAGAGACTCCAACCCTAATCCAGCTACCGTAAGCCTCACCCAGGGACCCTAAACCCACGGATCCTAACCCGGGGTGACCCTAACCCACGGATCCTAACCCAGGGACCCTAACCCAGGGACTCTAACTCAGAGATCCTAACCCAGAGACCCTAACCCAGGGACCCTAACCCACGATCCTAACCCAGGGACCCTAACCCAAGAGACCCTAACCCAGGGACTCTAACTCAGGGACCCTAACTCAGAGACCCTAACCCAGGACCCTAACCCAGGGACCCAAACCCAGGGACTCTAACTCAGGGACCCTAACCCAGAGACCCTAACCCAGGGACCCTAACCTAGAGACCCTAACCCAGAGACCCTAACCTAGAGACCCTAACCCAGGACCCTAACCCAAGACCCTAACTCAGGGGACCCTAACCCGGAGCCAGAGGTCCAAACCCCAAACTGGACACACACACAAAAAAACAACTTCATTAGGGTGAAAACCATCTCACAATGTCTGCAAAGGCAAAAACATCTACAGAATGCTAACATGCTCGCTCTCTTAAGTGTTAGCATGTGTGTGTGTGTGTGTGTTTTGTGTGTGTGTGTGTGTGTGGTGTGTGGTGTGTGTGCGCACTGGGTGTTGATTCAACAGCTCATTAGAGCACCAGGGTGTCGTGGCCTCCAACCATGAGGAGCAGAATCCCAAAAAAACAAGGCTGCCATGGAGAAGTCCAAGTCCTGCTGAGCAAACCTGCAAGCCCTCTCAGTCGGAGTCACATTCGCACTCACTCATGCACACACACACACACGCATTGCACACGCATGCACACACAGGCACCTCACGCACCCCACACCACACACGCCCGCTCGCTCCATCTTTGGACGACTGTGAGCTGCGGATGCCACCGAGCACATGGTAGGCTGATGTGTGACACGTCCCCTCCAGACCTGCAGCCGCACAAAGTGACACATCAAGCAAAGTAAGTCGGGGGAAAAAGAAAATTCAAAGACATTTTTATGAGCCAGCTTGGCCCAAGGCGAGCTACAAATGATCAAGGAGACGTGTTGAAGAAGGTCAGCTTGGCCTGCAGGCAACGTGGAGGGCTGAGGTGGAAAGGTGAGGCAGCAGAGAGCAGACGGGGAAACAAGGATCTGCTTAGAGGAAGGAACTTATCTCTGAAATGTTTTGGACGGGAAAAATCAGTACATTCAGCGCAGAGACACTTTATTTCACAAATGTGTTTCAGTGTTTTTTTAAAAAGACTGAAATGCATCGTTTAGGTCAGCTCGGTTGTGTGTGTGACGGCAACAGCTAAACAATGGGGTCAATTAAAGATGATGAAATATAAATCTGGCAGAGAGGAAATATAAAAATGCTGCTAAAAACAAAGACTTTACCTGCCACTTGACCTCTGACCCTCCGACAGCCAATTGGAAATCACACATGTTCACTGGTGTCTGAACATTCACTATCAGCCAAAAAACCCAAAAGTTCTAACATCTCTCCAAGGAGGAAAACCAAGAGAATGAGAGTCACCGTGACTCCAGCCCGGTTGTGCAGCCACTGGGAATGAGCACAGAAACGCCTCCACTGGCCCTACCCCTTTCACTACTTAGGAGCTCGTCAGCAGGTGAATGCCTGCGTGTGTGTTTTGTGTGTGCGTGTGTGTGTGGTGTCTGCCTGCTCGCCTTTGATCTGCTGGATGGGGTGATTTGCGTCCTTGCTGCGGCCTCCTTTCCTTCCTCCCTGTCCGCTCCCACACATTCCAATCATTCCTCTGAGCTGCGTCGACGTGCTCGGAGCTGGAAAAATTGCCATCCTACGTGTGGCTGACAGAGGCTGTTGTGACAGACTTGACAGACGTGACGGGCCCGAGTGAGCAGCTGACTTGCTGAGTGGCGACTGAGCCAGCAAGTCGTTTGCACACACCGGTGATGGACAGAAACTGGATGTGTGATGACCTCACGTCTGCTCGGGCGGTGGGAGCATCGACGCCATGATGACGTTCATTTAGGTGGACTCTCACAACCAAGTCAGCTTCACATCCTGGAAAATGCCCTCAGTAGATGTGAGGGGACTTTTCCATCAACCAAACACACGATGGTTCAGACCATCAGCTGCACGTGATCCTCATCAGCTTGTCAAGTCTTGATGTTCTGGATTCAGCAGCGTGTCCACGTCTGGCTGAAAAACGGTGTGTATTGCTGGCAGTGGTTGATTGTTAGCAGCACATTTTTATTCATCCTGTGTGAGAAACTTTCCACTGTTGAGATTTGATGGAGAAAATTGGTAAATTGATTGTGAACTTCATAGTCAACTTAATTGTTTTGTCTCCAGTAAAGATACTCCTCTTTCCTCCTCCTCCTCTGGCTGGACATAGTCAGACCGATGACAGACCGATAAAGTCTCAGTGTGACACAAATAAAATTCTCAGATGTCTGAAAATAAACATTCTGGAGAAAATTTCTGTCACTTTGAAGACGCCTGCTGACCCAAATGGATTCAAGCAATATAGTGTTTTATTTTTAGAGTGCGTGATTGTGAGTGTGAGTTGTCAAGTGGAATCTACCTGGCATCCACACACAATACATATTTTACGTACACACACACACACGTACATATATACACACATACATATGAAACGTACAACACACACACGTACATATATACACACATACATATGTACGTACAACACACACACAAAACTACATATTTTTACACACATACATAGTACGTAACCACACACGGTACATATATACACACATACATATGTACATACACACCACCACACCACACACAATTACATACATACATAGTACATACGTGCAACGGACGCATGCACGCACGCACGCACAAAACACACACACACGCCACGCGCGCACACACACACAGCGTTGTGTGGAGCAGGCTGGAGTTGTTACCTGTTAACAGTCAAGATGCGATCTGTGAAACATCTGTTGCTGCACTGTCGAGGCAGGTGGAGCAGCCAGACGATGGATGAAGTGGAGATAAAGACGAGTGCAGAGGAGGGAAACCTTGATAGACAGGAAACAAATGAGGTTCAGATGACAAAGCGGAAACGATGAAGAGCAACACGGCAACAAGGAGAGGAGACAATGTGCGAGAGGGACAACAACAGCAACACAACCCCAGTGAACTATACTACTGGTGTCAGCTGTTTGGCTAAAATGTGATTGGCTGTCTGAACTCCGCCTGCAGCCCAAGGCCTTTCAAGCTAAGTGCTAATTAGCCCCTGTGGGGATGTGCTGGCTTACACACACTCACCAGCAGGCTTCGCATTTCCTTCAGTTCTAACACTTTCAGTTTGTGATCCCAGTGATCCCCGATTGTCCCCCCCATGGCCAACAGGCTCAGCGACCAGCGTGGGCCCAAATTTAGACACGATGGACTGGAGAGACGACTCGTCTCAGATCTGCTGAGTCAGACTCCCCACTGGGAGGGCTGGTGTTGGAAAGCTTTAGTTATAACAACGAACGCCCCCTGAAGGAGAGAGCGAGTGTGTGTGTGTGTGTGTGTGTGTTGTGTGTGTGTGTGAAATGGGGCTGGATGAGGACAGCATGAAGGGGCTGCTCTATCACGTTGCAATTCCGTGACCATGTGACATTTGGATTTGGAAAAGATTATTAGTTGCTGCAGGCCATGCACACACACAGACACACACACACACACAGACACACACACACACACACACACAGTTTTTGTTGTTGAATCACTTCCTTTTGAAGAAGCTCTCTCTGACGCTGCTTTAGGCGTCTGGACTCAGCTGCACCTTTTGCTGTTCGTCACACAATCGATCCCTGACTTGTGTGTGTCTTTATTCTGAAGTGTCCGACGCTGTGTGACAGAAAGCACGAGAGCTCAAATTTAAAGGGGCTAATCACTGAGGTTTTTCCCTCCACAGTGGAAAAGTCCTGTGAAGGAAACTTTAGCTTCAGCTTGAATTTTAGTGGGAAACCTCAATCTCAGCAGTGGAACTTTGCTTGGCACTCACCAGTGATGGATAAACGTGCTGCTAACAATCAGCGACACACACACAACACGCAGTTACACCCTTGCTAACTGTAGTCCCACTCCTGCCTGTAGTTGGTGTTACATTCTCTCTCCAAGTGTCTTTCCATAGAAAACAGTCTGAGCTGTCTTTGGAGGAGAAAAAATCATTAGAGGAGTAAAGCTGCTACCAAGTGTCAGAGACAATCAGAGTGTCTGAGCCGCCCTCAATCCCGTCCTCTAATAAGGGGAGGAAAGAAAAACTCAATACGAGTCTAATCAAAGTTGGCTCATTCAGACCTTTGTGTTTATGAGCTCCTTTCAGCTCGTCTGTTTTCTGGCTGTGACCAATCACAACCCAGGACAGCTAAGTGCACCAGTCCAACAAATAAAAATACAATGGGAAATGTAAAAAGCCATGATGGGAGCGAATCAATTTGAAATACATGAATCATGAAGATAACCGTAGATTAGAACTTTGGTGGGTGGGGGCGTATAGGGGGCCGGGGTGGGGGTGTGGAGGGGGCCTGGGCCTGGTGGGGGCGTATAGGGGGCCTGGGCCTGGTTGGGGTGTGGAGGGGGCCTGGGCGTGGGTGGGTGGCGGCGTATAGGGGGCCTGGGCACCTGGTGGGGCGTATAGGGGGCCTGGGCCTGATTTGGGGTGTGGAGGGGGCCTGGGCGTGGGTTGGGGTGTGGAGGGGGCCTGGGTGTGGGTGGGGGGGGGCGTTTATAGGGGGCCTTGGCCTGGGCTGTGTGGGGGGGGGGCCTGGGCGTGGGTGGGGGTGTTGGGGGGGCGGTGCTTGGGGTGTGGGGGTGTGGAGGGGGCCTGGGCGTGGTTGGGGGGGGGCCGGGGCGTGGGTGGGGGCGTATAGGAGCTGGCCTTGGGCCTCGGGGGGGGTTGGGGGGGGCCTGGGGTGGGTGGGGGTGGGTGGAGGGGGCCTTTGGGGGTGGGGGCTGTGGGGTGGTGGGTTTTGGAGGGGGCCTGGGTGTGGGTGGGGGTGGTGGTGTGGGGGGGCCTTTGGGGCCTTGTGGGTGGGGGGGCGGGTGGTGGGGCTGTGGGGGCCTGGGCTGTGGGTGGGGGCCTGGGCGTGGGTGGGGGTGTGGGGGGGGGGGGCCTGGGTGGGGTTTCCACATGTTTGTTCCATCTTGTTGACATCCATGTGAACTCGGGAAGCTTTCTGATGACGGACGTCCTTTACAACCCGTCTGATAAATCCTTCTGGCCGCCAACAGCCCAGCAAGGGCGTGAGAGGAGACAAAAAATGATGGAAAGGATGGGAGATTAGAGGGAGAGAGTCAGAAACAGGAAATAAAGGGAAGGGAACGACGGCTGGGAAATGGGAAACGTGATGGATCAGGATGTGTCAGTGCAGACAGAGTGAAAAGGAGACAGACAGACAGAGAGAGACAGACAGACAGACAGAGAGAGACAGACAGACAGACATAGAGAGAGAGGACAAAACAGACGAGACAGACAGGGAGACAGACAGACAGAGAGAGAGACAGACAGAGACAGACAGGGAGACAGACAGACAGAGAGAGAGACAGACAGAGACAGACAGGGAGACAGACAGAGAGAGAGACAGAAGAGACAGACAGGGAGACAGACAGAATAGAGAGAGAGACAGACAGAGAGAGAGAGAGAGACAGAGGACTTCTTCTGCTGCTGTAATCAGTGTAGAGCGCCGTGTCTGTACAGATTATCAGTTGGATTATCATTTTAAAACTTGAAAATATTCTGGCAGAGGAAAGTAACTGCAGTGCAAAGAACAGCCCAGCAGATGGTGCTGTGCCACCAGTTTACCTGCAGAACACACACACACAACACACACACACACACACACACACACACCACACACACACACACACACACACACACACACAACACACACACACACACACACACACACACACACACACATCAGATTAGATTTACAAGAAAAAAAGCACACTCCATCTAAAAGCAGTGGACCCCAGATTACATAACAGGCATCAGTTTCAGTAGCAGCTTCAACAGCAGCAGCAGCAACTAGTTATTGATCACTTGCTCTCACTTGGACTCTAGACTCTTTTCGTGATGGTTTCTTCTTCACTTCCTCTTCTGTCAGTGTCTGTGTGACTGAGTGTCTTCGGGGGGCGTGGCCTCGCTGCCCTCTGCCTGTCTGGGTTTTGATAACTCATTCATCCCCGCTAACACATCCTGACTCTCATTGTCTTTCTGCTTTCCCCTCTGGTTTTACACTTTATTATCCAGACTGCAAAGAATTACTGACCTCATGAAACCCATCATCTGCAACATGTCCCATAATATGATGCTGGGAGGAGAGAAAGAATAATCCAGATGTTTGTTGTGCATGTTTTCTTAACAAGTCCTACATGTCACCTCTCCCTCTCACGCACAGACACGAGCAGCTTCATCCTTCTTATAACAACAGAGACAAAGAGGTGGAGGGAGGAGAGTGTGAAGATGAGATCCAGACTCTGCTGGGGACACACGCACTCGCATGCACACTGGTGTTCTTGTTGGCTGAACAAAGATGGCGATGCACACGTCATGGAATGCTGGTGTGTGTTTGTATGTGTGTTTGTGTGATGTGGTTTTTGAAACTCACGCAGAGGAACATCTGACGTTTGTGTCTCCACACGACGATCAACATCATCTGGTCCATCAGGCCCCGCCCACAGGAGCCTGTATTGTGACTTCCTCAAGGTTCCATTCAACAGTCTCACTTAGAACAGGCAGATTCTGGAAAACAAATCTTGACAAACTGACAAACCTGACGAACGCTGCTCTTTTGTTGTGTGACGAAGCAGCAAATGCACCGTGTGTTTTCCAGAATGCAGCTGCAAACCAAACATGTGAACTGTCTGATGAGCAGGAGAGCCTCGTTACGTTCAGAGGACGGCTGTCTAAACCTTTGCAAAAACAGTTCATTCGTGGAAAACTGTGATTGTCAGAGTCCTGAACGGCTGCACGTCACAGAGCTCAGGGCCAGCAGAGAGCAGCTGATACCAAGAGCTGACGAGAACAGCAAAGGTTCTAACGGGGACGGACGAGGTTGTTGAACTTTTAACTTTTCCTCGCTTTTCGTCTCCTTGAAGACCAGAGAATGGAGAAATGAAAAAGTGGGTTTGCTGGGATCCTCATCTGCTCGGCGCCTCAGAGCCCTTGAGCTGGAGGAGCACCATCACGTCACCCCCGACGCCCAACAAACCTGTGTCTCTCGTCTGTCCTGTCCAACTAGGAGCAGACAGCGCAGTGGTGAACGTCTCCTCAACCCGAGGATCCTCACAGGAGGCAGCTATGGAAACCAACTGGGTTCTGACTCAACTGCAGCCAGAAAAACATGCTGGCAGCGGGGCCAGATGTTTGGTATCTCAGCTGTCTCAGCTGGGGAACTAAACCCTGAAACCTGTGTGATGAAGACACACAGATGAAGAGGAGGAGACGAAGATGAGCAAATGAAGAGGACCAGATGAGGAGGAGCAGAAGGTGCTTTGCCGCAGCAGTTTCCATGAGCAGTTTGCAAGATCCGTCATGTTTGGACATTTGAAATGCCCAAAGGTCCCGTTCTCAAACGGAGCCCTGGCAGACTCACTGATGGTCTCCTGTGTAGGTGATCGTGTGTGAGGGGCTGTGAGGGCTCAGATGAAGGAGACGGCACTTTAATACATCGCCACAAAAGAAAGAGAGAAGTTTTGTGACCCTGTCGCCTTGACAACAGCAGAAAATAGGCAAAAATAAAGAAATAAATAAAAGGATGGAGGCAGCAGACGGAGGGCCAAGGAGCAAGCCATTCGTCTCCCACCACTGATTGTCTCAGGAATCTCATTGATGATGTAAACATCATCATGTCCTCGTCAGCAGCTCTGCTGCAATCTTCTTTTTGCTTTCCATTTCCCGGGGTAAACCTTGTTTCACGTCACGCCACTCTGAATTATGGGAAATTCCCTCAGCGAAAGTCGGCAATGGTGCAGACTTACCAAGAGGGCTTTGTGAGGGGTCAAAGATGTCTGCCGAGACCTCCTGACCACTGAACGGGTTTGCAATGGGACACCAGTAAACCCTCGGCTCTGAGTGGGAGCATGCCTGTAAGTCTACAAGACTTGGAGGGCTCAGACTGGGATTGGGCCAGAGAATCACATGGACGCATTCATGTGGCCTCATGTTGACTATCTTGGAGCCCCCGTCGACAGTCTGAAGATCCAACCCATACGGGCAAACTAATCAGGCCACTGCTGAAGGAAAAGCAGCCTCTTTAAGGACTCACAAGCTGGCAGACAACGTAGCCGCACGGCCCGCTGGTAATCTGCCACTAAGACTCCTTTAGGAACAATAACGGCCTCACACCACCAGGCCTTTCGACCTTTTTGCAACAGCAATGATGAAGAAACCTCATTTCTATGGTGTGGGAGGCCACAATGATGCATGGCGTCATGTGAGCTGGCTGTAGGACGCTCCCGGGACCTTCTGGGATCAGCAAAGGTCAACACACAAAGGTCGCACGCTGCTGGAATAAAAAACACCCACATCTTTACACATCAGTCACAACACACGACAAGATCAGCGCTCGGCCACGCAGCGTGTTCTTTTTTGGTGCTGATAAGGTGCCCCTCTCATACACGCACACGCACACACTCTCTCACACACACCCACACACACACACACACACACACACACACACAGACACAGAAAACGCACGCACGCACGCGCACACAGACTCGCAAAGTCACTCTTTGTCCTCCTTCTCCACTCAGTCGGACTCAGTTTCAGCTCAACTATGTTTCTCCCGAGGCTGATGTGAAGTCATGTTTCCCAAATTGCTGGTTGGTCAGGATGTCCTGAACGTGGAAACCTGAAGATGATCCCACAACCAAGGAGCATCCCAGATAAGATGTGCGACTTCCAGCAATTCACCATGGAGGCGGAACACCGACACAATCTCAGCCTAATTACAACCTAATAACAAGAGTCCCCTGGGAGGGGGGGAGAGATGGAGCCATGGAGAAAAAAAAACACACACACACAGACAGACAGACAGACAGACAGACAGACAGACAGACAGACAGACAGACAGACAGACAGACAGACAGACAGACAGACAGACAGACAGACAGACAGACAGACAGACAGACAGACAGACAGACAGACAGACAGACAGACAGAAAAGACAGACAGACAGACAGACAGACAACAAAACACAAACATCAGATTAGATTTACAGACAAAAGCACACTCCATCTCATACAGACACACACACACAGACACACCCACACACCACACACACAGGCAAACACACGCACGCATGCGCCCCACACACAGAGACACAGGACACACAAACACAGTCACACACAGACACCCCACACAGCACACACACACAGTCACACACACAAGACACACACACATCACACACACACAACACACACAGTTTACACACAGACACACACACAGTCACACACACACAGACACACACACACAGTCACACACAGACACACACAAAGTCACACACACACAGACACACACACACAGTCACACACAGACACACACACAGTCACACACACAGACACACACACAGTCACACACAGACACACACACACAGACACACACACAGACACACACACACAGACACACACACAGGTCACAATGCTCAGACATGAAGTGACTGTCACTGATATCGTGTGTGCTACACCCTGTCTCTGGTAATATTTAATTGTTTAAGTTTGTTGGACTGTGAGTTTTGAAGTTTGGCCAAAAACTGATGATGTAAATGTTAATTACACATGACGGTAGGATGAGCGCACTCGGGTTCATGTCCCCCCACTGCACCTACACTTTCACAAACATCCATAATCCCGCGCATCTGAGGCACATGTAGAGATTACAGCAGTGGCAGCACTCCTCGTGCTCGCGCCGCTCTGCTGTTTGCCCGTGCATAACCTGCTTCATCTGGAGGATTTCTCAGGTACTTAAGCATTAAATCTGCTTTACTGTGTGACACAGACGTGTACAAATGATTTACAAAGCAGAACGAAAACGCCACCGCTGCCTACGCTCAGGGCGTCTAATGAAACCTGCTCACTCTTCATTTTTCAGACAAACAGACAGCCCGGGATTCATGACATCATAGGAAACTTCAACACATTTAAAAATTATACTGTAAATGCCAAGAAGAGGAGTGAGAGGACTGAGGAAGAGTGAGGAGGAGGAGTGAAGAGGATGAGGAGGACTGAGGAAGAGTGAGGAGGAGGAGTGAAGAGGAGTGAGGAGGAGGAGTGAGGAAGAGTGAGGAGGAGGAGTGAAGAGGAGTGAGGACGAGGAGTGAGGAAGAGTGAGAAGGAGGATAAATGAGACCAACTCAGGACAACTCTTGCATGTACGATGTGACCCAGACCAGGCCGAAAAGACGGGCGGGGCGGGTCCTCCAGTAGAGGAGGGGGGGTTTCCTCCAGTAGAGGAGGCGGTCCTCGGTGATGGCGGTTGTGATGGCCGGTTGTGATGGCGGTTTGTGATGGCGGTTTGTGATGGCGGCGATGACGGCGGTGGGTGATGGCGGCGGTGATGGCGGTGATGGGGTGGTGATGGCGGCAATGGCGGCGGCGGGTGATGGCGGCGGTGAGGGTGATGGCTGGCTGGGGTGATGGCGGCGGTGATGGCGGGGTATGGGGTGATGGTGGTGATGGCGGCAATGGCGGGTGAATGGTGGATGCGGCGGTGATGGCGGTGTGATGGTGGTGATGGTGGCGGTGATGGGCGGTGATGGCGGCTGAGGGGATGGCGGGAATGGCGGCCGATGGCGGGCGGTGATGGCGGCGGCGATGACACGGGGGGATGGCGGTGATGGTGGGGTGATGGTGGTGATGGGGCGGCGATGATGGCGGTGTGATGGCGGTGATGGCGGTGATGGCGGGGGCGATGATGGGGCGGTGATGGTGGCGTGTTGATGGCGGCGGGGGTGATGGCAGCGGTGATGGCGGCGGTGGTTTGGCGGTGTGGTGGCGTGGGTGGGAGGGACGGTGAATGGCGGGGGGTTGATGGCGGTGATGGCGGCGATGAGAGTCACTTCTTTTCTCGTGGTTGGGTTAGAGGAACTTTACTGGACAAATGTTTCAGTATCAAAGTGAAAGGATGATGATGATGATGTGATGGAACATCTTCAAACGTTAACCTCTTCCTTCTGGAAAGTTTCATCTACAAATGAGCCAATTTAAAGCGGAAATATTCCTGATAAAACAAAGAACAAACAAACTTCCTGTGTGTCTGGCAAACAGGGTTTATTGAATGTGTGTATGTTTGTGTGTGTACATGTACATGTGATATGCGTGCGCATGTATGTATAAGTCCATGCATGTGTGCGTGTGTGCATATCTGTGCATGTGTGTGCATGTGTGTGAGTGTGTGCATGTGTGTGTGAGCTGTGCATGTTTTGTAAGAATCCATGCGTGTGTGTGTGTGTGAGATAGAAGCCTCAGTGACTTACTCATGAAGCCTGTTCTCAACAGTAGTCAAATGAGGCAGCTGGACTTACTTTTTTGTTGGACTTACCTCTCCCGTGTTGGTCAGGACGTTTCACTTCTCATCCAAGCGGATTCTTCAGTTCTGATTCTTGGTAGGAGTTCCAGGTACATCTCCACTCCAGGCTGGGGCTAACTGAGTGGTCGTCAGGCCTAAACATCGGCTCGTTTGGTGCTCATGTGAGTCGGTCAAAGATCGATGGTTACCTCTCCCAGCCCTCTGGGGGGGTTGTTGGAGTCACCTGAGTGGAGGTGTGAACCTGCACCTCCTGGGGAGGATCTAAGAACGGCGTTGTAGCTGGGTGATAAGTGGTGTGGGAGGCCCGCCTCCTCTTGTTCAAAGATGGTCCTTCCAGCTTGACATGAATGGCTTCTTTCAGTCCTCTCTCAACCGCCTGTCTTCTCTAGCTAGAACGTGAACCTTGTGGTCTCCAAAGGAGTGACCTTTTCCGTGAGGGGAGGTGGACTGCTGAGTCCTGGCCTCGGTCGTGGTCCTCCTGTGCTGCTCCATGTGTTTGTAAAGGTGGTTGTTTTGTCTCCCCAGGTCCAGGTCAGAGCATCGTGCAGGTGCAGCCATTGCTCACAACTTCACTCACGTCACTCCAGCGACCTCCTCATCCCTGCCCTCTTCCTCCTCTCGTCCTTCCTCTTCCTCCTCTCCCACCTCTCACACACAATCACAGAATTACTTGAGCAGACTTGGAACCTTCTGCTTCTGTCTAACGCCCCCCCCTCCCCCCCCCCGGCCATTCAGCTCCTGAGTCATGTTCTCATGCGCATTCAGCATCTGTATTCGGTTCCTCCTCTCATCCAATCTTCTCTCTCTGTCTGAATCCGCCAAATCACCTCTCTGCTCCACTGAGAAAATTGGAAAAATGTCATTTCTGAAAACAGGCTTCAATATTTGAGCTGGTCCGACTGCCCGTCGCTGTGAAATGATGGTTTGGGGGAAATGCCAGTGCTTGATTAATTGTTCCCAGACACATCTGATGAGAGGATTGATACTTGATAGGGCACTGCCACCATCTAACAATAAGAATAAAATAAATTGATTTTATTTATTTGACCTTTGAATATTTTGTAGCAGTGATGCCATGCTGAAGCTGAGAGGGGAAAACTCATGTTGATGGACACAGCTTCACCTCAAAGAGCCCCGCTCTCCTCAGCAACCAACCACACCACCACCTCTGTACCACCATTGGACCATCATCAGCAAGACACCAATACTAAACCATTGTAGCACCACGGCGACACCACTACACCACCACTGCCACCACCACTTACTCAACCAATATTCCACCACTACCCACCACTGCACCACCACTACACCACCGATTACAAACCACTACACAACCAATATGCCAACCACTGCACCCATAACCACTGCACCACCATTACACAACCACTACAACAACCAATAGCCACCACTACACCACCACTGCACCACCACTGCACCACTACTACCACAACCAATTATGCCACCACTACACCACCACTGCACCACTACTACACAAACCAATATGCCACCACTACACCACCCTGCACCACCACTACACCACCATTACGCCACCACGCACCACCACGCACCCCACCACTTACGCCCCACTGCACCACCAATACACCACCATTACGCCCCCACTGCACCACAAATACACCCCACTACGCCACCACTACAGCATCATGACCCCACCACTGTACCACCCTACTACCACCTACCACCACTCACCACCCACACCCCCCATTACGCCACCACTGCACCACCACTAACGCCACCACTGCACCACCAATACCACCACTACGCCACCACTTACAGCATCATGACACCACCACTGTACCCCACTACACCACCACTGCACCACCTTCTCATACTCACCACCCTTACCACCCACCATCTTGTACCACCACTTTACCACCACTTACGCCACCTCTATAACACCACTGCACCACCGCTGTACCACCACTACACCACCACTACACCTCCACTGTACCACCACTCACATGACACCACCTGACACCACCACTGACCAACTGCACCCTACAGCACCATGACACCACCACTTACCACCACTGCACCACCACTGTACCACCACTGCACCACCACTACACCACCACTGTATACCACTGCACCCCACTAAACCACTACTGTACCACCACTACAGCACCACTGAACCACCACTGACCACCACTGCACCACCACTACAACCACCATGCAACCACCACTTACACCACTACTACCACCTACTACCAGCACCATACACCACTACTGACCACCACTACACACCACTACACCACCACTTTACCACCACCTCACCACCACTGACACCACTGTACCACCACTCACCACCACTGTACTACCACTGCACCACCACTGGCACCACTACTGTACCACCACTACGCACCAATGAGACCACCACTGTACCACCACTGCACCACCACTACACCACCACTGTACTACCACTACATCACCACTGTACCACCCACTACACCACCACTGTACTACCACTGCACCACCAAAACAATTACCACCACTACGCCTACCCACCACTACAACCTACCCATTGACACCACCACTGCACCACCACTTACCCCTCGCACCATGACACCACCACTGCACACCACCTTCAGCACCACTGTGCCACCACTGTGCCGCCACTGCACCACCACTACACCACCACTGTGCACCACTACAGCACCATGACACCACCACTGCACCACCACTACAGCACCATGTCACCACCACTGTACCACCACTGCACCACCACTACAGCACCATGACACCACCACTGTACCACCACTGGACCACCACTACACCACCCACTACCACCACCAACTACACCACCACTTACTTCACCACTGTACCACTCCACTCACTTGCTGAGAATTACTCAAATTTAAACGACTGAGACAAAGTCTGCAGAGAGTGCGTGCTCCCAGCACCCTCTTCCACTCCCGCCTTTAGGCTCGCAGGCAGTAAGGCAGGCAGGCCTCTCGCAGGCAGACAGGAAGCCATGCAGGAAAGCAGGCAGGCACACAAGCACAAAAACATGCAGGCAGGCAGGCACACTTCTTGGAGAAGGAGATATTTAAGAACTCGACCTTAACTAAAACAGACAGACCACTCTGGGCCTGAGGAGGATGCGGTGATCTACAAGGGCAATTCTGAGTTGCGACCAGCACATTAAACATGCTTTTAAAGAGCCGGCCGTAAAATGTGAGGCTGGGGGGATTGGAGAGATGATCCTTCTCCACAGACTTTTTCCTGGCCTTTCCTCCTCTAAATTACGGCTTTGGAGCTGACAGACAAACAGAAAACTTAATTTATTTCCTTTACGATATGGAGAGGCTCAGAGGTGGAGAAGAGAAAATACAAATGATCCCAAAACAGGGAATAACTGGTAGCCATTTGAAAAGGTGGACCATCGGGGAGAATATAAAGAGCAAATGTGAGGAATCAAATAGTCGTTGTTTGGTCATTTTAACTCTGAAATTGCTCACCTGCACTCGCACCATTTTCCAGCTAAATTGACAGAAATGCAGCACTCCAAGAAAATTGCTTCATGATCAGAATACTTTTAAAACCATTTTCCCCCAGAGCAACAAGATAGAAAAACTCATTCAACAAGAATTAATTTGATTAGTGAGAGTGTGCAGAGCTTCCGCTCGCTTCATCACGACGCCCACATTCACCGCAGCATCCTTAAACACCCGCGAGCCACACAGCAGCCAGCCGGCACGGCGCCCAGTCCGGCCAGGGCCCCCGGGCTGGGGCCCGGCGCCGGGCCGGTGCTGGGGCCCGGCCCCGGGCAGCGCCCTGCTTCTGCTCTCCACAACAAAACGGACGACTCACACACTTGCTGACTCCTCCAAGGATGCTCCTGCAGCATTTCACAAAGACTCAGCGATGGTGTCTGAAGAAGTGCAAGTACAGTTCTGAATTCGTTAAAAGATATCTCGTTTAACTCTGTTTTGTTGAGATGTGACGACAGGAAATGGTCAGCGACTGGATTTAATTGAATTTCTTAAACTGAAGTCAGGCACATTTTTTTCACCAGTTTATCATTTATTCATCTGTTTCCTCCAGATAAACCCAAAGCCGAGCGTGTTGCGGAGCACAAATAATGAGATGGAAATGAATTTATTCTGCCTCAAGTCTTGGCTTGTTATTATTCAGAGGAGGAATAAAAAGTGTTCCCTGTGATTGACATGTTTGGAGTCAGCTGTTATTCAAACAGATTCATCACAGTACAGACTCACCATCACTTGAAAACCCACCTGATTTCTGGACGTGCTCCTTCATTCTGCGACTTTGCTCTCAGCAGCGGCCCGGCGTCCGAGGCCAGCGGCTCAGGCTGAGCCATCACAGCTGTCGCTCAAGCTCCCATGTCAGGGGGAAGAGGCGGGGTGGGGGCGCATAAACAAAAGATAGGCGCATAATGGGGACATAAAAAAGTAAACATTTAAGAAACAATAGTAATGCAGCTAAATAACACAGACTAATCATACAAACAAGTGGGCGCGCACACACCCCTCGTCGTCCTGACGACACACCTGATGAGTAGAATGCTATTTGATCCACAGGCAGAGACAGAGAGAGGGAGGAGAGAGAGAGAGACAGAGAGAGAGAGCGGGAGGGAGGGAGAAGAAGAGAGAGGGAGAGAGGGAGAAGAGAGGAGAGAGAAGAGAGGGAGGGAGAAGAGAGAGAGGGAGGGAGGGAGGAGAGAGAGGAGGGGGGGGGGAAAGGGGAGGAGAGTGGGGAAAAGGGGAGGGAAGAGAGAAGGGGGGAG
>JARQOC010002430.1:0-25574 GCA_033576535.1 Allobates femoralis | reverse complement strand
GGGCGGCTGTGGGCTGCAATTTGCAGCGGGGGTGCCCAGAAAGCTTGGGCCTCCCTGCGCTGCGGATTCCAGCCCCCAGCTGCTTAGCTGTACCTGACTAGACATAGAAATTGCGCGGAGCCCCACGCATTTTTCTTTTATTATTTCATGAAATTCATGAAATAATAAAAAAAAGGGCTCCCCTATATTCTTGTGTCCGGCCAGGTACAAATTGGCACCTGGGGGTTGGGGGCAGCCCGTGGCTGCCTGCTGGATCTGGCTGGTTCCAGAAATACGGCGAAGCCCACGTCAAATTTTTTTCAACCTCCAGGCTGCGGCGGGAAGAATAACGGAAACCAGTTCAAGTTTAACTCCACTTTACTCGGTACCGGCTGATGGCATAAACAAGACACGGTACAGTTTGGTTTACAGGATGGATGTTGCCAGCTCAGGGTCCCCCTTATGGAGTCTCTAGATGTTCACTGCCCTTGTCTTTCAGGGTCTCCTTTCTTCCTTCTCAGTATTTCCCACCCTTGCAGAGCTCTCCCGCCAGTCCTGCAGTCTGTATCTAGTAGGCTCAACTGGACCGGTATCGGTGCAGACAGGAACAGCAGGAACGCACAATTTTCCTGCCCGCCACCGGGATTTAGTTGCATAATCTGAAAAAGATTAATAGTGGCTTCTCCTCTGCAGTATACACCCCTGGCTGGCCACAGCCTTAACCAGTTTTTGCTTAGTGTCGCATAGGAGGCACACCTAAAATTTTATTCTTCACTGGGATCACAGATAAGGCAAAGTGGGTCTCTTACGAGACTCTCGGCATGGCTCCTTCCTCGACCCCCCATTACGGGGGTGCCGGGTTGAAGTAGAGACCACCACCCCCCATGCTGCTCCCTCCTCAGCATCTCGGGGTGCTCGTTTGAATTCCTCTGGTTTCTGGGTTGAGGTCGAGGCGATGGAGAAGCCCTCCGACGGTGACACCTACACCCTCCCTAATCACCCCTCCTGGGGGTATTAGGTTGAGACACTTCAGGTAGGGCCGACAGAGGCAGCAGATACACAGCATCCACCTCAAGGGCCCCCCCCTTCTCAGGGATTGCGAAACAGCTGCTGCATTATCCAGGAGCTACAGCTTCGCTGTGGGCTCCTGATGGGACCGGGGGCAGTGCTCAGGCAGGCATGGCACATACAGAGGCACAGGCTCCCTCTGCCTCTGTACCAGCACCAGCACCTACAGGAGCCAGGGAGACCCTCCAAGGGCCCCCCTTCTGGATCATAAACCCTCCGCCACCCTGCCTAGGGACCTGGAGGGGTCCGGATCAATTCCGACCCCTATCAGGTCCTCCGCGCCGGCCTGGAGCCGTTTTCACCTTCAGCTTTCTACTTTAGTCCGCGGCTTCGGCCTACACCGAAGTTGCCGCCTTTCCTCCGCCCCTTGGCCCACCCCCTGGATGACAAAAATGACACCGCATAGTGTCACAGAGGGGGCAGATCGCAGCTGAAAGGGCGCAATTCTGCTCAGCCTGGCGCCCTTTTCAGCTCTCCACCCCCCTCACTCATCTTCCCCAGCGGCCATTACTACTACACACAGGCTGCAGCTCCAGGGGGAATGGTCATCAGCCAGTCTCCGGGGAACACAGGACACTGGACTTTGGCGCTGAACACTAGAGGGGCGCACCTGGTGGGGTAAGATCACAGCTGAGGTCCCATCCTCGGCTGTGATTCCATTTACTCTATAATGCTCCTCTGTATAGACCTCCCTGACCAGTCCCAGGCACTATGTCGGGCTCAAAGTCCAAGAAAACCAGGGTTCAGGACCCAAGGTTCAGGACTTGCAGAGTCACCCCTCGTCCACGGCCGCTGCTCAACAAAGGGAGAGCTCGGACCATGGACGTGATGACCAGGGCTCATCTACGTCTAGAACAGGACACAAGCGGACCCATGGGTCACGCTCGTCAGCGTCATCACATAGCTCGCGGTCACCCCCTTCCAGGGAGAGACACCGTAGCTACGAAACATCAAGTAGGTCCCCTGACAGGGACAGACACCACAGTTCTAGATCCCCACGGCTGTCCCCGGCCAGAGAGAGCCATCGTCCCAGCTCTCCTAACAGGGGACATCACAGCGATACACAGGATTCTGAAGGCCTCTGTGATTCTGACTCAGATCAGGATGCAGAAAGGTCTCTCGACTCAAATCCCCCTAGCACTGCAGCTCTAGTTGAGGATATAATCTCTTCCATCAATCGGGTGCTGGACATTTTTGACCCACCCCCCGGATGCTCCCGAACACAAAATCTCTTTTTAAGAGGTTCGGAGGCCGCCTAAATTCTTTTCCAATCACCCAGAGTTTAAGGCAATCATTAAAAAGCATCGCTCACAACCTGAGAAAAAATTTCCCAATCGCAAATATCTGGAGACACATTACCCTTTCCTACAGGACGTGACCCAGGAGTGGACAGATCTACCGGAAGTGGAACCCCCAGTCTCTAGGCTAGTAGCACAGTCACTGCTTTCGCTGCCTGATAGCTCATCTCTTATGGTACCTTTACACGCCGCGACGGCAGGCTGGATACAGCCCGCTACAGGCTACAAATGTAGCTTGTAGCATCAATGTAGCCCGTCGTAGCGGCGTCTGAAGACGCGACGCTACAGCCGGCGACAGATACATCTGTTTTTGGGCTCTGCTCGAAAACAGATGGCTATATCGCCGATGGTAGCGAGCTGTATCGGCGTGTAAAGAAGCAACGGAAGGGAACTCTGTACACCCTGCGCTGTAGCTGCAATGTAGCTAAGGCGTGACCTCGGCTCCGTCTTACCGCGCCCCATGTGCGATCATTGGTGGAAGCTTCTGCGTGCCGATTGGCCCTTGCCGCACAGGCCTCCATCTTGGATGAGCTGTCCCTTCAGCACTACACATACGCGCCGTATGCACGATCATACCTTAGTACAATTACGCGGCCCACAACTTACGGGAAACCAAACCAAATGGCCCATGATTCTCATATACAGTGTGCACATCCTGTAAACACATAATGAAGAATGCTGGACACAGCGGTGAACAATGTGTTACGGGCCGCCCTGCCTTTTTATTGAACTGCAGATGCCGCATAAAAGTGTCCCTTGAGTGTCTGCGCGCAACTGAAACACTGATGCACGTATAGAGACACCGCATTGAAGTCGAGTAGTCAGTACACAGCGCAGAGGCTTGCTGTACGCATCGCTCTGTGGGTGTTGTACAGTAGGTGCCGCAGAAGTGCTTCGCCCGTGTCACTGCGCGTAGGACTAGTACAAAGGGTGCGTGACCCGGAACGTGGCCGTAATGACGTAATTACGACAGTTTCATTTTCACTCAGCCTGCAAGGTGCCAGCCCCTCCTCTGCACACACCATTGCAGTCATGGCGGCCGTTCACCGCGCTGCTACGTGGGGGATGACTGAACTGCTCATCCTCATAGACTACTGTGACCGGTATGACTATTGGGGTCACCGGCACCACCGTCATCCCAGGCTGCGTAATCGCGCCACTATTCGGCAGATTCAGCGTGCTCTGCTGAATAAACTCGGGGTGCAGAGGGTCGCCAAAGCAGTGCAGAAAAAGATCGCGGACCTGAAGTCCAAATGCCCAGGCCGCATAATAGACATTCGGGCCAGGATTGCCAGCCTGCGCGGTGAGTACTTAAGAGGGCCACACATGATTTGTATTGTATGTAAGCACAACAAAAACATAACAATTGGTTCACAGACATCCGTGGTATAGTGAGATGGACACCGGCAGACATGCAATGGGGGACAATATAGCCCGCACATTATAGATAGACTGCCTACACATCTGCCTACAACTAATGTTCATGTGCCACCCAAGATTACTCCACAGTGTTACATGCCCTCCAACCAATTAACACACTCATGCCACATACCTACGCTATACAGAATACCTGAGATCATCCCATATATGAAAAACACCAAACACATATAACAAATCTTGAACTGTCAAGACATCTCAGAGCCTAAACAGTATGCTGACACATCAATTATTGTTTCATAATCTGCAGATGCGGAAGTGTCAGCCGATGAGGCTCCCCCACAACTGGCTGCAGGTGGCCCACCAACCCCACCGCCGCAAGAGGCAGCTGGCCCACACACACCACCGGGGCAACAGCCAGCTGGGCCACCATCCCCACCAGGGAATAGCCCCTCACCAGGGCATGAGGAGGAGGAGGACCCTGCTGAGCCTGCGTTGGTGGAGGCAGAGGTGGGCTCGCCTGGTCGCCAACCTGATGCTGTTGGCCAACCCCCAAATGCAGCTGCGTTGGATGTTTATGGCGGTAAGTGATTTCAGTTTGATTAGAGGGGCCGAACACTGTAAGCATTGTTGTTGTTACTTGGGAAATGGAAAAGCTAGGCATTTCTGACATAATGTCCTTCACACACTCTTGCAGATGGAGAACGTGCTGGAGCTGCCGGCTGGAGTGTCAGTGCCTTCCCATCACCCCCTGATAGTCAGGATGATGTTGCGCCCGAGGGTAAGGACAATATTGCTTGTGTGAACCTGACACAAACACCAGAGGTAGGATTCTGAAGTAATGATGTTTTTTCCCCACACACAATACAGGTGTACCCACCATGGAGGACGTCGTGAGGGCTCACCACCAGTTTGCCCACCGACTGCAACGGGCCCTACACCGGGGAATACAGGATCTTACCCGCCTGTCTAACATGGTGGATACCGTCATGAACCATCAAGATGGCCAACATTAAGATGTAACCCCCCGTAAACAAATTAGCCCCCCTGACCCCCAAATGTGTTGTCCTAGTTGGACCTTGAACTTACAGACGTTGCCTGTTAGGCTTTTGATGTGGATGTTATTTTTTGTTATTTTTGGCCCCCGTTGGGCTCTTTTCTTATAGTGTTCCACTATCACAAAAGGGGGATTGTGGGATGGCCAGGGCTTTGGCCCTTGCACCTATCCTGTCCCACATTGGGACCATCAGGAGTGTGGATTAACCAGCCCTTTACCTCATGGACCTATCCTGTCCCACATTGGGACCATCAGGAGTGTGGATTAACCAGCCCTTTACCTCATGGACCTATCCTGTCCCACATTGGGACCATCAGGAGTGTGGATTAACCAGCCCTTTACCTCATGGACCTATCCTGTCCCACATTGGGACCATCAGGAGTGTGGATTAACCAGCCCTTTACCTCATGGACCTATCCTGTCCCACATTGGGACCATCAGGAGTGTGGGATGGCTACACCTATCAGAAAGCTGCATTCTGTGTTTTGTGGCAAATGACTTCCACACATGTATGTAGCAAATAAAATGTCTTTGTAAGTTTTACTTTGCCTCACTCATGTCACAACAAGAATATGGGGGGGGCAAATGTTCTACAGGTTAATATCTCACACACATTACTACAGCTCTTTGTCAATGTCGTACCACAGTACAAAGGAACCTATGGTCGTCCTACACTGAGGCCATTGGCCCATATTGGGTGTCTTGGCCCAAACTATATTGTGAACAACACCATTCACCCAGGCTGCCCCCCCAAGCCATAACCCAAAAGAAAAACACAATTGAGTTTGTTCCAATATTTAATAACATAAGATTTTGGAACTGAAACACAAATCATAAGAAGCAATTCTGCTTAAAAGTCGAACAAAAACATAAGGCACAAACAAAAAGGTGCCTCCACATGAAATAGTCCAGAGTGCCAATTGGGTGCATTGGCTACTAGTGTCCAACTTCATCATCCTCTGTCGGCTCTGACAATGCCGCATCCCCCCTCCTCTGACGGCAGCCCCGACCTGCCTGAGAACGTCTGGTTCGACGAGCACGTGTTGAGGGGGGATGGGGTGACTGTGGCGGGGCCGGTCTTCTCACGGGCCGAGATGGGGCAGATGGGGAAAGGGGCCACAAGGTGTGTTGCATGGGGGGGGGGACGTGGCAGCCCCATTGAAGGGCCCCATCATCGGCAGCATCAGCGGCATTGTTGAAGACCCTCAGAAGGATCTTTTTCTGGAGCGGCTCCATCCCTCGCATTCTGTCGCTCATGTAGAGGGCGTTGCTGTCGATGTGGGTCCGCTGTTCATCCAACAGCACGCGTCGGGCCCAGGTGCCCAGCTCCGTCTCTGGTGGTGCAGGACGTCGGCGACGACGGATCCTGGAGCTGGGCCCTGGGCCCGGACCCACATCACTCGCCCCGCCCTCCTGCTCAGCCCCAGATGTCATGGGCTGAGCATCATCAGCGACAGAATGCTCCGCAATGGAGCCGTCCTCTTCTGGGGCCTGTGGGGGGAGAGGAAACAAAAGAAAACATTAGTGACGGCAAGGACCACACCATACCATGGACACAGGACACAATATACCACTCCCACTAAAGTAAAGGCACTAACTAAATAAATGGAAGGAATCTACAAACAGCAACCCACCAAACTTTTACAACAACAAAACCTGTATTGCGCCTGGACACTCACCTCTACGATTCCCGGTACTCAGCACAATACAGATTTTGGTGTCAGTCAGAGAGCCGTAACCCAATGAGTACATGTCACCACAACACCTTGATACTGGGGGCTGGCCTGGCCAAACACAGAAGTTGGGCACCTTCCCATTTGTAATACTAATATGATGTCAAACCATCAAACCTTCAAAGAACTAAAACCCACTTGCAACAGAGCCAACACACATGTGTGGCAGCAAAATTTATTAGATGGCACTATGTGCCTCTTTCATTTTCATCCAATTATATTTTTAACAACATTAGACCTGTCATTTTTCCGGTACCCATATTTGGTGAAAATGCTATTTTGGAATGCGGCTCTCTGCGTAAAATTCATATAATCCACAATCATGGAAGGAGGGCAGATTCACAGACAGAAAAAGGTTTCCCACACCAAGGCCGAAAATGTGTCAAAAGTGTGCTAGTTCTGGTTTGGCCAAACCACACATGTGAAGGCAACATTGTGAGGCAACACTGTAACACGATTACCCACCTCCTGTGGCGCAGATGGTGATTCATCCGGGCCTACATGGGACGCAGCAACGGGGCGGTTGGTGGTCGTTCGACGCGAGCTCCCCTCGCCCAGGATGAAGGTGAAGAGGGGATAGTACCATAGGGTAGGTGATGGTACCTCCTCAGCTCCAGCTCCTGAGCGACGGCGCAGGTAGTCATTTTGAGCCCGCATGAACGACTGCCGCATGTTTTTGATTTTTAAGGCCACCGCATGCTGGTCCCAACTCTTGCCTACCCTTGACTCCAAGCGATTGGCTAGAGCCACAAGAGTCCTGTAGGCCTCGGACCTCGCTGCCTGGTTTTTATATTGAGGCAGCGAGCTGCGCCACAAACATTCGTGCCGCTGATACTCCGTGAGAAGCTGGGTTTCAAATTCCACAGTACCCCTCGGCATCTGGGGAAGACAAAACACAGCCAATCCAGACCGTCACGACACAAGCCATATCGATCTGTCAAAACCTTGTGAACATTATTTACATGCTCATAAGGTTCTCATATGTACATTATAGGCAGCAATAACTGTTATTACAACTTGGCCTATGTGTGGCATTTGCACAATGTCACACCGGTCCAAAGTAAAAGACATATGTGACACAATTACACATGTCAGGTACTCTGTGGCCCCCTAAACATGTGTGAAACCTGATGTAAGACCCCACTGCCCATATGAAAACAACACCTGGAGACGGTGTGTGCGTACCAACCTGTAGGCCAACATGTGAGCAAAGACATTGTGTGGTAGCTACTACCTTTGTAATGAGCAAAATGGATAACATTAAGCAGATGACAAAGGAGGGCGTGGTTTGTGGCAAGACTGCACATACTACATGTAATGTGCAAACACATCATCATGTAGTTGTGTGGCCATCCATGGGACTACAATTGTAACAGAGGTAACAAGAATCACAGCAATGAAGGGACCAATAATTGCAGGCATCAAATGCTGATGTGCCTGACAGTTCTAAATATCTATTTGATATGTTTGACTCACAAATTACATCAAAGGCCAAATGTATACGCACACAATACCAGTTGAGGCTATACCTGGCTATTACCATACACTAGAAAAACTGACCCATCTGTCTAATTAGAGGGCCACAATTAAAGGCCGTATCAAAGATGCCCATACACACAATGCCTAAGCGGCCGCCAATACAAGCATCAGCGTCCCGTGCACTTTCATAGAAACCGCTAAAGAGGCTTACCGTCAGAGCAGCAGAAGATAGGCAGGACACTAGTAGCTCAATGCACATGGACCTCTGGACAAGGTGTAGTGGCCATTGGCCTGCCTTTATAGTCCGCTAAACCAATCACAACGGACACAATGACGCACAGCGTAATGGGTCACCTGGGGCCACAATTAACGTCCGCTAATTGGTGGAGATCGCTGAATCGTGATAGGTTGCCGGCCCTTTAAAAGGTCCGCATGCCGGCAAACATTACGCTTGCTGGCCAGACCCATTAAGTAAGTATCTGTGGACACACATGGAAATGGCGGGGTGTGGGTGCATATGTTGTTGTTATTTGCGGACGCAGGACACTGTTTTAGCGTAGTGTATAGGGGTCTGTATTGCTGGGGAAGATATAGTCTACTGTGTGGATTTGGAGTAGGCATTTGGTTTGGTGCTTATGAATATTTGAACATATACATTGCTGTGTTTGTTTCCAGACACCATCCAGGAGATTGGCTGCAGGACTGTAGACAGAAATGTGTTACTCCTGTCACCTGGATCAATGTCTGCATACTGGTTGTGGCCAATGGAAACTGGGTCGAACGGGGATAGGATGAGACATGGCTTGGAGGTGTGGCACTCAAGACATAACATAGATGTTTCGGACAAATGCCACCAGCAAAAACATATGTAACCATGGGTACCCAACCTCACTCATGTGCTCAGTTGTTGGCTTCTTGTAAGCTTACTTGACCAGCCTATCGGGGTACGTATTGTTTGTTTTACCTCCCAGATTAGGAAATGGCCACATTTTCAGTATGGTCTGTGTAATGGCATCTGCAAATTTGTTATCATACATTATTGATGACACATGTCCCTTTCTAACTCACCTAGGTGCAGATGTTTTACTTTGACAAACTCCCATAGAAGTTGATGTAGAGGATGCCATTATCATTGGGCGTCTTCCATTTTGTTTGGGGTGACTACTGGGTGTTTGCCTTTCCTGGCTTCAGGGATGTGTTTCGGGGCCTGACGCAAGTTCCCCTCCAGTTGGCTATAGTGTGTCCTCAAAAATAGGTGTCCCTTGCTGAACCTGCTGACACTGGCACATATTGTTCTATGTACTCATGTTGTGGTTTCTCATCTACAGGTGCTGATATTGAGGATGCAGAATATCCATGACCGCAATGTTATCGTGGCTCTTGCGTTGGTGGAAGAGCAAATGTGGTATCAGGATCGGTATGAAAGGTTGATGAGGCGCAGACAGCGGCGGTTGTGGACCCGTGATTGGCTTCTCAGGCGGCAAACCCGGGGCCACATGCAGCTGTTGCGTGAGCTGGAGCTTAACTGTCCTGATGATTACCGAAACTATCTCCGTATGCCCGAGGACTGTTTCACCTTCCTATTGGAGCGTGTAGGGCCAATGATAGCGCGTCAGGACACTATAATGCGCCCATCAGTATCACCTGCTGAGCGGTTGGCGATCACTTTGCGGTTCCTGGCTACAGGGCAGTCCATGACATCACTCACATACATGTCACGTGTCTCCCTGCCCCTGCTGAGCCGCCTGATCCCTGAAACGTGTTGGGCCATCTGGAGAGCTCTGCAGCCAGCCTACATGAAAATGCCAGAAACAGCCGCAGAATGGCTGGAAGTAGCCCGAGGGTTTGAAACCCGGTGGAACTTACCCAACTGTGGCGGGGCATTGGATGGTAAGCACGTGAGGATTACCAAACCTGCCAACTCTGGCTCTTTGTTTTTCAATTACAAAGGGTATTGTAGTATAATCCTCATGGCTGTAGTAGATGCCAACTATGAGTTCCTCTACGTGGATGTTGGAATGAACGGTCGCAACTCAGATGGGGGTGTGTTTGCCCGAAGCTCCTTGGCAACACTACTAGGGAATGGTGGGCTAAACTTACCCTCAAATGACCACACGACCGAACATCTCAACTTTGCGTTTGTGGCGGATGAAGCATTCCCACTTCAGGAGCACCTACTGCGGCCATATCCACAGAGGGCCCTTACTTCTGAGCGACGCATTTTCAACTACCGGCTATCCCGGGCCCGCCGTGTAGTTGAAAATGCGTTTGGGATAATGGCCAATAGATTCCGGGTTTTTCATACGCCTATGCATATGAAACCGGAGTCTATTGACGCGGTAGTGGTGGCCTGCTGTGTGCTGCATAACTTCCTGCGTCGTAGGGATAGGCCATCATACACGCCAGGAGGTTATGTAGATCATGCAGACGCTACAACAGGGGAGCTCCGTCCAGGGTCTTGGCGTGATGAGGGCCATGTGATTGTGCCACTCCAGCCGCAGAGCCATGGCCGCACTCGCCAGGAGGCCAGGGACAGTAGAGACGCTTACTGCTCCTACTTCAATGGGTCTGGTGCAGTGAGCTGGCAGGGCCAGGCCATGTAGTTTGGCTGGTTCTGGGAGGTTTATTTAACTTTGCAATGGAGGTGACAGCAGGGTGGCTGCACCCCTTTTCTTTTGTGTTCAGCAATTATTTTTTTTTGTTTTGTTTCCTAATGTGCATGATGTTTAGTTAGTTAGTTAGTTTATGTTGTTTGATTTTTTTTTTTATGCTCCACAGGTTCCAATGTGGGTTCAATTTGCTCTCTCTGCAATGTGTTGGCAGATTGTGACATGCACTTTATTTGTTGCTTTTATTTGGATGTATTTTTGGTTACAAATTGTAATCCAAGGTCACGATGAATGATTTTGATTTATTAAATACTTTTTTGGATCCAAACAAATGTGTGAGCCTGTTTACTTGGTGGAGGAGGGAAATGTGATGAAGTTTATGGTGGGGGGCCTGGGATGTCATAGCCACCTATTGGCTGGGATTGTGCAGACAATATGTGTGGGTAGCCATGTTTTTTTCCCAGTCTTTTGGCTAACAGTGTTTGTGGCCATTGTGCGTACATGAGCCTTTATTTTGTTCTAGGCAGAGGGTCACCTGCACACAGCACATTGATGCAGGACATATTCTTCTCAGGTGTTTTCTAATACACTGTCACACAGATCTTTCACAGGTTTGCTACGGAGCAGTTCCACTACATTCACATCTGTTGCCAGAGATAGATACATACAGTGTACACAGAGAACGCACATACTGTGTGTTGTAAGCCGCTCATGTGTGTCGCAGAAACGCACCTCGCCGCTATCTACACACGCCGCTGTCACAAGCGCTGATCGTGCGTGACAGGGCAAACACTTGTACTACGTACACATAGCCCCGGCACCGCTACTTTTATGCACACTGGGTAGATGACTTGCCACCGCTCCTGGGTGACGCTTTACCATCGGTTTAGATGCATTCGCCACACTCCGCCATGTCACAACCGCTTATTCCGTGCTTTACTCCCCTCACTGGTACGTCACGTCTCGGCCATCCGCCCTTTCCGTCGTGCCCAATCACAACTCCGTAGTGTTGGCCAATGGTTGTGGTTTGGGCGCGGCGTACAGGACTGTGGCACGCCTATGTGTTTTACGTCCTGCCTTTGTTGCTCCCACTCACCCTGTGGTGGCGGCGTGTGAAGCGGGTACGCTAAGCTACAGCTGGCTACTTGAGACACCCGGCGATGTAGCTAGCTATAGATGTCGCGTGGCGTAGCGCACCTTGTCGCGGCGTGTAAAGGAGATGCGTTCACCGTTTGTAGCCGTTTGAGCGTGCTCGTGCACGTGAAGTAGCGCGATGTATCCAGCCTGCCGTCGCGGCGTGTAAAGGTACCATTATGGCCACTTTACACGCGGCTACATTTCTAGCTTATCCACAGGTAACTTACTGGCTGCAGTGAAATCATGGAGACTTGGTTCTATCTTGTTGCTGTGTACAAATGAAATAATGTCTCCATGATTTCACTGCAGCCAGTAAGTTACCTGTGGATAAGCTAGAAATGTAGCCGCGTGTAAAGTAGCCATTAGGGACAAAGCGGACCGTCAGGTGGAACGCATGGCCCGATCAATTTTCGAAGCCGCAGGGTCCTCTCTGGCACCCGCATTCTCTTCGATCTGGGCTGCCAAGGCCATCATGGCTTGGGCCAAAAGTTTACAGGCTGGCCTCCACTCATCTAACTCTGAGCTGGCGGACCAAGCAGTTCAAATTTCAGTTGTAGCAGATTATGTGCTTCATGCAGCTCTAGACTCAGCAAACTGTGCAGCGGGGATTGCATCAAACGCCATCATAATTCGGCGTGTCCTCTGGCTGCGGGAATGGAAGGCGGACGCAGTTTCCAAAAAGTCGCTCACACACCTGCCATAGCATAGTGGTCAACTTTTCGGTGAGAAGTTAGACTCGATGATATCGAACGCCACAGGGGGCAAGAGCACCTCTCTTCACCAACTTAAACCCAAACGCACATACAAGAGGTGTACTCAAACTCGATTCCGATCCTTTCGGAACTCGTCAGGCTGGTCCATCTCTTGACCGGCACAAACTCGCAGCAGTTCCCCACGTAGGGACAACTCGTGGTCGACACAAAAGTCAGACAAGAGCTGGCAGTCGAAAGCAAGCCAGTCAAAACCTAAGGGAGCCAAATCCCAGAGGTTCTCCTCGTCATGACTCGCTGTCTCCAGAAGACACCCCTCCTGTCGGCGGCCGACTTTTACGCTTTCTGCCTATTACAAAAGACAGGTGGATCAGGAAAATAGTATCTTTTGGATACAAGATAGAGTTTACTTCCAACCCGCCAAGCCGATTTTTTCTCTCCATTCCCCCAAAACCGCTAGCCAAGGCTTGCGCCTTCTTTCAAGCAGTCACCTCACTTCTTCAGGCAGGAGTCATTGTGTCGGTTCCCTTGGCCGAATGCTTCCACGGGTTCTACTCCAATCTATTCATAGTCCCCAAAAAAGGAGGCAGTGTAAGGCCCATACTGGACCTCAAACAACTAAACAAATACAGTTAGGGCCAGAAATATTTGGACAGTGACACAATTTTCGCAAGTTGGGCTCTGCATGCCACCACATTGGATTTGAAATGAAACCTCTACAACAGAATTCAAGTGCAGATTGTAACGTTTAATTTGAAGGGTTGAACAAAAATATCTGATAGAAAATGTAGGAATTGTACACATTTCTTTACAAACACTCCACATTTTAGGAGGTCAAAAGTAATTGGACAAATAAACATAACCCAAACAAAATATTTTTATTTTCAATATTTTGTTGCGAATCCTTTGGAGGCAATCACTGCCTTAAGTCTGGAACCCATGGACATCACCAAACACTGGGTTTCCTCCTTCTTAATGCTTTGCCAGGACTTTACAGCCGCAGCCTTCAGGTCTTGCTTGTTTGTGGGTCTTTCCGTCTTAAGTCTGGATTTGAGATAGTGAAATGCATGCTCAATTGGGTTAAGAGCTGGTGATTGACTTGGCCATTGCAGAATGTTCCACTTTTTTGCACTCATGAACTCCTGGGTAGCTATGGCTGTATGCTTGGGGTCATTGTCCATCTGTACTATGAAGCGCCGTCCAATCAACTTTGCAGCATTTGGCTGAATCTGGGCTGAAAGTATATCCCGGTACACTTCAGAATTCATCCGGCTACTCTTGTCTGCTGTTATGTCATCAATAAACACAAGTGACCCAGTGCCATTGAAAGCCATGCATGCCCATGCCATCACGTTGCCTCCACCATGTTTTACAGAGGATGTAGTGTGCCTTGGATCATGTGCCGTTCCCTTTCTTCTCCAAACTTTTTTCTTCCCATCATTCTGGTACAGGTTGATCTTTGTCTCATCTGTCCATAGAGTACTTTTCCAGAACTGAGCTGGCTTCTTGAGGTGTTTTTCAGCAAATTTAACTCTGGCCTGTCTATTTTTGGAATTGATGAATGGTTTGCATCTAGATGTGAACCCTTTGTATTTACTGTCATGGAGTCTTCTCTTTACTGTTGACATAGAGACAGGTACACCTACTTCACTGAGAGTGTTCTGGACTTCAGTTGATGTTGTGAACGGGTTCTTCTTCACCAAATAAAGTATGCGGCGATCATCCACCACTGTTGTCATCCGTGGACGCCCAGGCCTTTTAGAGTTCCCAAGCTCACCAGTCAATTCCTTTTTTCTCAGAATGTACCCAACTGTTGATTTTGCTACTCCAAGCATGTCTGCTATCTCTCTGATGGATTTTTTCAGCCTCAGGATGTTCTGCTTCACCTCAATTGAGAGTTCCTTTGACCGCATGTTGTCTGGTCACAGCAACAGCTTCCAAATGCAAAACCACACACCTGGAATCCACCCCTGACCTTTTAACTACTTCATTGATTACAGGTTAACGAGGGAGACACCTTCAGAGTTAATTGCAGCCCTTAGAGTCCATTGTCCAATTACTTTTGGTCTCTTGAAAAAGAGGAGGCTATGCATTACAGAGCTATGATTCCTAAACCCTTTCTCCGATTTGGATGTGGAAACTCTCATATTGCAGCTGGGAGTGTGCACTTTCAGCCCATATTATATATATAATTGTATTTCTGAACATGTTTTTGTAAACAGCTAAAATAACAAAACTTGTGTCACTGTCCAAATATTTCTGGCCCTAACTGTATGTATGGGTGTGTCACTTCCGAATGGAGTCCCTCCGATCCATGATAGCGTCCATGGAGGAGGGGGAGTTTCTCCTCCATAGACATACAAGATGCATACCTGCATATCCTAATGGCACCTGCCCATCAGCGATTCCTCAGGTTTGCAATCGACCACCCCAGGGGTGTAAGCAGGCCCCCAGGGGTGTAAGAAGGCCCCCAGGGGTGTAAGCAGGCCCCCAGGGGTGTAAGCAGGCCCCCAGGGGTGTACAGCAGGCCCCCAGGGGTGTAAGCAGGTCCCCAGGGGTGTAAGCAGGCCCCCAGGGGTGTAAGCAGGCCCCCAGGGGTGTACAGCAGGCCCCCAGGGGTGTAAGCAGGTCCCCAGGGGTGTAAGCAGGCCCCCAGGGGTGTAAGCAGGCCCCCAGGGGTGTACAGCAGGCCCCCAGGGGTGTAAGCAGGCCCCCAGGGGTATACAGCAGGCCCCCAGGGGTATACAGCAGGCCCCCAGGGGTGTACAGCAGGCCCCCAGGGGTGTAAGCAGGCCCCCAGGGGTGTAAGCAGGCCCCCAGGGGTGTAAGCAGGCCCCCAGGGGTATACAGCAGGCCCCCAGGGGTGCAAGCAGGCCCCCAGGAGTATACAGCAGGCCCCCAGGGGTGTAAGCAGGCCCCCAGGGGTATATACAGCAGGCCCCCAGGATACAGCAGGCCCCCGGGGGTATATACAGCAGGCCCCCAGGGGTATATACAGAAGCCCCAGTGGCACTCGCCCCCCCATATTGAGAAGAGCCCCCACACTTTGCAGAGCCCCCCCGCTGCATAATCTTACCATCCAGGGTCTTCTTCACCGGAGGTCCTGCAGTCCATCCTCGCGCGCTGTGTTCCCGGTCTCTTGTGACCCGGCGGTCGCAGTCGAATGACGTCATCGCGCCGGGTCACGTGAGACCGGGAACACAGCGCGCGATGATGACTGCAGGACCTCCGGTGAAGAAGACCCTGGATGGTAAGATTATGCAGCGGGGGGGCTCTGCAAAGTGTGGGGGCTCTAAACATGCTGGGGGGGCTAGTGCCACTGGGGGGCTGCCTGTATACACTGGGGGGCTGCTGTATACACTGGGGGCTGTATGCACGGCTCCCCCTGCCGCTGTGATGGGCGGGGGGAGCCGTGCATATCTAATGAGCGGCCCCACGAGATGGGCCGCTGTCAGCAGCCTCTCCCCCCCCCCCCACCTCCTCCAGCCTCCCCAGCACCCGGACCCATAGGATTACCGTATTGACTCGTGTATAAGCCGAGGGGGTGACTTTTCAGCCCAATTTTTGGGCTGAAAAACTCGCCTTATACACGAGTATATACGGTAGCATCATAGTCCTCGCCATATTTTTGAGAATATCCTTTTGCGACCAACCTCGCTTTAAATCTGTGGACTTTACCTTCAGAGTCATATTTGGTTTTAAATACCCACTTGCACTTGATTGTTTTTTTACCCTGTGGCAACTCAGTGAGTTTCCAAGTTTGAAGTTGATGAAGCGAGTTCATTTCTTCATTAGCGGCATTGATCCACTTTGTTCTTTCAATAGCAGGCAGTTTTTGCATTTCATCCCATGACTGTGGCTCTGACTCAGGTAGTGTCTTGACAATGTAGGATAGACGTTTAGCTGGTATTCCTTTGTTTGATCTCATGTACTTTCTGCAGCTGCTCCCACATTTCCTTTGCAGATTCACACTTACACACATGCACAATCTGATCATCCTCTATGCTGAGTGATATGGTGCTCTGTGCTTTCTGATCCATCTCTAGCCAGTCCTGTGGTACTGGGTCAGGCTTGTTCTCCTGAGTGTATTTCCACGTACCTTCTCTTATCAGCAGCATCTTCACCTTGAATTTCCAGGATTGGTAGTTCTGGTTATTCAGGCTTGGCACTGTAAACTTTGCTGAGCTGCTGGTAGTGGCCATCTTTACTTCTTCTCAGTTCGCTGTTGTCTTTCAATCTCTGTGCTCTGGAGGTTTGGGACTTCTGTGACTCCTGGGCCCATAACCTGTTAGCAGCGCGTTAATCAGCGTGATGTCCACAGCGAGCAACAGAGAATGTTCATTTATTCAGAATTAATAACATCCAGCTTATAACATGAGAATAGGATCAATCTGGTTTCTGGAGAGGGAGAGAGAAATCTGCTGTGACTTTCAGCTTTCAGCTCCACACTAGAATGTGCATGCAGGGAGCAGGGGGAGGGACATCCTGTCTCTGACTGAGGACTTTTTTTTTTTTTTTAACTTTGTTGACATCTGAACAATATGCATGCAGACATAAAATCACATCATATTAAACAAACAATAGTTGTTGCAATACATACAGATCAATATGCATTATACCAACAGGCGTGTAAATGGACCATTATTGGTGACAGGGTAACAGGTACAGTCCAGAGAAATAACCAGGTCCCCGGTGCAACTTGGGACTTCCACCTTAGAAAGTTATGAGGCTTCCTCTGTCTTTGTGCTCTGTGATTTGGGATGAGTCCTGCCTGTGCTCGAACCCACAGCTTCTTCTCCTACCAGGGCTTTGCTCTAAACTGACTATCAGGTCCTTCTGCAGGGTCCTTGTTTCTCCTATGGCCCCTGGTCCTGTACTTGGTCAGTTTTACCATCTCTTACTTAACTTGTGTTGAGCCCAGGTTTGGTGTACTCTGGTATCAGGCGGCAAGGGGTTAACGCTCCTGTCGTCACGGGGAGTGGTGGCCGCGCCTGATCCTGTGTCCTGGGATATCTTCCAAAAAGGGGAATTATTTACAGGGGATGCTATATACAGTTTGTCATGACGCCACCTGTAGTTCCTGGTGAGGTGTCACCAGCGCCACCACAGTCCGCCGGAGGTAGATGGTAATGCGGCAAGTTGGCAAAGTCCCCTACAGGTAGGGCTGGACCTCCGGGGCAGCGTTCCTGTGAATAGAACAAGTTAATTCAGCAGAAGAAATAACCAGGGCACTAAGCGGTACCAACTGTCAAATTCCGGGATATTATCCCTTGGAGACGGGTTCCCCTCCGGCGGTGCACATCCAAAGCACCAGAACGATAAACAGCAATTGAAGAAAAGGCAGCACTCACTGGTTGTGTTCAGGGTGGTCTTTTAATCCAAGAATTCAAGGACAGACAGGGTGCAGGGAGGTGACCACGGAGGGCCGATGGACAATGACGCCGTTTCGCAACCGGTATTGCTTCTACGGGTCCAAGTAGACAAGTTAATGCAGAAGGAACTCAGGCAAAGTCATAGTCACTTTATCTGTGGGTACTTTACAGGAAACTTGTAGCAGCATCAGTTACAGTTTACAGTTCAGCATTCAGATGTTACAAGAACAGGTATCTGACGGGTGGCTACAAGTGGATCCCAGGTGGTATGGTGGAACCCTTGGTGTGTGCCCTCGTGCTCTAACCCCGTCTGTTCCTTCCTGCTTTCCAGTGTGGTATGAAGCCTGGTGACTTGAAATCAGCCTGACCTCCACTCTTCCTCTCGCCTTCACCGCCGTCGGGTGACCCTCTACTGGCTGAACGCTCGTTCCTTTGGCGGTGCCTGGTACCCTCTTGTGGTCAGTTCTGGTGCCCGGGAGACTTGTAGACTCCACGGGACTCCGGATTCTCTGTGGTCCTAAAGTATCCCAAAGGTGCGGGCTCTGGTGCCTGGTAAGCTGTCTGGGAGACCCTGCTGACGGCCCCTTTTCCCAAACCGGGTCCCCTTCTCCTGGAAAGCTTTTTTTCTTGTCCCTCAGCCGAGAGACCTCAAGCTTAACTCCCTTTTCCTCGACTCTTCTCCTTAGACCCTTTCCTCTTCTTCCATCTCCTGCCACTACCACTCTACTCTTCTTATTTAGTTCCCCCTAGAGGTGATTTTATTCCCTCCCGGGTCACCTCCCACCATGTAAACTAGTGTGGGAGTGCTGGTTATGGGTTCCACCCACCATCCCTGGGTCCACCTGCAGCTGGAATATCTGCACCTCTTTTACAGGTGCAGTACCCCTCTGTGACGCCTGCTTGGCGGGGTGCGACACTTGCTTTAGAGATTAACTCCTCCTGAGTCTTCCAGGCTTTTGCCGTTGCACTAAATGCTGGCAGTGTCGGACTCCGATGTCTGGGTGTACTATAGGGAGACCTTCACTGGTTCCCTCTCTTGATTCCCTGCTTTCTCCACTTGCCTCCAACCCTTTCCCTAGGGTGCAACACAGCAGTCAGTGGTCCCTGGTCCTAGGCCTAGATCCTTCCTAGCGACCAGCTCCTCACTCCTCCAGCTCTCTCCTCGGGCTCTTGGGACTGACTAACTCCTTCCCTCAGGCCTGGATGTTTTAAAGGGGAACTGGCTTAAGGCAGCCAGTAGAGCTCCCCCTTCAGGTCTGGAGTGGAAGGTGTGGTGTGCTGTGCGAACCAAGGTGTAGTTCCCTCCTTACACCGGTGGATCCTTTGGCAATCCCCCGCAGGGGTGCCACATAAACATTGAGCACAAAAACATGGTAAAAACACATTGTGTGAACATAGCCTAATATTTCTCATCCACTTTTGGTGGATGTTTTTTTCTGACTTTTTCGAACCTCTGGGAGTCTTTATCTCAGTAAGTAAAATGTTCATTTTTGTAGGTGTGCATAGGAATGATAACTGCTTGCACAATATTTTATCTTTACCCTCTACCCGTATCCATTTTTCTGTTGGTTTACTGTGGCACGGGTATGGATGGTATAGTGGTAGGACCACCGTTTTCTGTACTCTATTTTCATACTTATCAGCCAAACAAGGTGACCTTTTCAACTTTCTGTTACAAGGGCCATCTAAATTAGCAATTTCTGCAATGAACCGCTAACAATGAAAAGATAGGTTATAACAATGCAAAGACAAATCTCAGCTTTTCAGCTTCTGCGAAGACGGTTGTGCTGATTGACTACAATAATCACAGCAAATGCCCTTTACAGTATTGTCTCAGCAGATAACAGTAGTATACATTAACTCCAGCTGTCTGCGTTTGCTTCTTGCTATTCATATGGGAAAGCTCTTTGTTGCTGGTAAGTATTCTCCCAATGCTTCTCGTCTTCCTCCTGCCAGTATTTTATCAACGTCACCTTATATTCCGCATTATTTGTGTGGCTGGATTTACAAAGCAGTTTCAACGCGATTATCTCCGTATGAGAAAATAATATGGCAATTAAAAATAAAACGTGATCACTGCGCCTTTTATGTTGAGTGTGGATCTCCCTCCTGCCTCATTCTGGCAGATGATAGAGGAGAAAATTCCTAATCTGGTATCTGTCCATGTTGGAAATGCTTTATGCTGCCCATTAGGACTCAGTCTGTCTCATGCATACCGCACCGCCAGGGTAAAAAGGCTTTTCTTCCCTCTGGTGCAGTCTGACCGTGCAGCGTATAAATATTATTGATCCTGGTGTTTAATACACTAATGAAAGCCACTGTTATTGACTTTGTAATTAATACCCTGTCTCGGAGTAAAGTTTGTCAGGAGAAGTATGTATGAAAGCAGCTTAGGCTTTGTTACACAAAATAAAGCGATTTGCTGTACTGTCCTGAAGTGGACCTTTTGCCTGTACTTCTCCCTGGAGAAAGGCTCTTCCCCGCTAACAGCAGACAGATTGAGGGATAAGCTCTCATTTCTTCAGACGGAGACTGAGGCTTGGCTCCTTGTGGTGTTTTCACTTAAAAAAAAGAAAAAAAATCTATATAGGAGTTAGATAGTTGATTAATATGTTCTTTTTGTTCTGTATGAAGCTATGACCACATGGACAGAGGTACAGTTAGGGCCAGAAATATTTGGACAGTGACACAATTTTCGCGAGTTGGGCTCTGCATGCCACCACATTGGATTTGAAATGAAACCTCTACAACAGAATTCAAGTGCAGATTGTAACGTTTAATTTGAAGGGTTGAACAAAAATATCTGATAGAAAATGTAGGAATTGTACACATTTCTTTACAAACACTCCACATTTTAGGAGGTCAAAAGTAATTGGACAAATAAACATAACCCAAACAAATTATTTTTATTTTCAATATTTTGTTGCAAATCCTTTGGAGGCAATCACTGCCTTAAGTCTGGAACCCATGGACATCACCAAACGCTGGGTTTCCTCCTTCTTAATGCTTTGCCAGGCCTTTACAGCCGAAGCCTTCAGGTCTTGCTTGTTTTGGGTCTTTCTGTCTTAAGTCTGGATTTGAGCAAGTGAAATGCATGCTCAATTGGGTTAAGAACTGGTGATTGACTTGGCCATTGCAGAATGTTCCACTTTTTTGCACTCATGAACTCCTGGGTAGCTTTGGCTGTATGCTTGGGTTCATTGTCCATCTGTACTATGAAGCGCCGTCCAATCAACTTTGCAGCATTTGGCTGAATCTGGGCTGAAAGTATATCCCGGTACACTTCAGAATTCATCCGGCTACTCTTGTCTGCTGTTATGTCATCAATAAACACAAGTGACCCAGTGCCATTGAAAGCCATGCATGCCCATGCCATCACGTTGCCTCCACCATGTTTTACAGAGGATGTGGTGTGCCTTTGATCATGTGCTGTTCCCTTTCTTCTCCAAACTTTTTTCTTCCCATCATTCTGGTACAGGTTGATCTTTGTCTCATCTGTCCATAGAATACTTTTCCAGAACTGAGCTGGCTTCTTGAGGTGTTTTTCAGCAAATTTAACTCTGGCCTGTCTATTTTTGGAATTGATGAATGGTTTGCATCTAGATGTGAACCCTTTGTATTTACTGTCATGGAGTCTTCTCTTTACTGTTGACTTAGAGACAGATACACCTACTTCACTGAGAGTGTTCTGGACTTCAGTTGATGTTGTGAATGGGTTCTTCTTCACCAAATAAAGTATGCGGCGATCATCCACCACTGTTGTCATCCGTGGACGCCCAGGCCTTTTTGAGTTCCCAAGCTCACCAGTCAATTCCTTTTTTCTCAGAATGTACCCAACTGTTGATTTTGCTACTCCAAGCATGTCTGCTATCTGTCTGATGGATTTTTTTTTTTTTTTTCAGCCTCAGGATGTTCTGCTTCACCTCAATTGAGAGTTCCTTTGACCGCATGTTGTCTGGTCACAGCAACAGCTTCCAAATGCAAAATCACACACCTGGAATCCACCCCTGACCTTTTAACTACTTCACTGATTACAGGTTAACGAGGGAGACGCCTTCAGAGTTAATTGCAGCCATTAGAGTCCATTGTCCAATTACTTTTGGTCCCTTGAAAAAGAGGAGGCTATGCATTACAGAGCTATGATTCCTAAACCCTTTCTCCGATTTGGATGTGGAAACTCTCATATTGCAGCTGGGAGTGTGCACTTTCAGCCCATATTATATATATAATTGTATTTCTGAACATGTTTTTGTAAACAGCTAAAATAACAAAACTTGTGTCACTGTCCAAATATTTCTGGCCCTAACTGTATTACTTAGCTTCTTCAATAAGTTGATATGATTTATTTTTTGCAATAGTTGTCAGCGTAAGGTGGAAGCTAACAGGTTGTTACCATAAGGCCAAACTGTACAAGTGATCACAGCACAATCCAACTAAGGCTGCTTCCACATTGCGATTTTGTTAAATCCGATGCTGTCAGACAGCATCGGATCCTCTAAATCAGATGCCATTGGTCCGATTTTCTAACGGATCTTGTTGATCGGATCTGATAGAAAATCGGACCGATGGCATCCGATTTTGTCCGATGTTCTTTCGGATCTGATTTGGAGCATGCTTAATACAAATTTTCAGATCCGATATCGGATCCGATTTTCCATCTGATCCCCATAGACTACCATTTTATTTAATCGGAACAAATCGGATCCGATTTGATCCGATTTTTCACTCAGAAACCAAAATTGTAGCAGTCTACGATTTTGGCTACTGAAAAAAATCGGACCGAATCGGATCAGAGGCAAATCGAATGCCATTAAGTGCAAATCCGATCCGATCCCCATTAGAGAATATGGGGGCTAATTCGGAACCGATGCTGTCTGATTTTCATCGGACAGCTTCGGATTTAACAAAATCGCAATGTGAAAGCAGCCTAAGAGTCCAATGGGTCTTGAGGCAAAATGTAGACCAGGGCCCCCACCTGCATGTTGATCAGATAATAATAATCTAGATCCTTTAAAGACATGCACTTTTGCCTTCAAGGTAATAATGTCCTCTATCATGGCCTAATCTTGTAATAATGTCCTTTATCCTGGCCTCTTCTTATAACAATGCCCTAATGATGTCTCCCATCCTGGGCTCTTCCAGTAATAAAGCCTTCTGTCTTTGGCCCTTCCAGTAATAATGTCCCCCATCCTGGGGCCCTTTCTGGCAAAAGTCCCAGTCTTGTGCCCCTTTCAGTAATAATGTTTTTTGTTTTTATCCAGCATATTTAAAAAGACAAACAAAAAAAACTATTTACCTTCCTTCTCTCCAACAATGTGCAACGTCCTCCTCTATAGCAGAAGCGGCAGCTGCCTTGTCATGATGTCACTAACATATGCTGCCCATTATGGGTATGCCAACAGATGTTGCGGACCTCTGATTAGCCGGCAGCATGTAATGCAGTGCAGGTGGCTGGTGGGCCTCTGTACTGCAATACATTTCACATGAATGTACATCCATGGATGAACATGGATTGTGAAAAAGGTCATTGGTGGACTCCCTTCCCACATGTGCCCAGTCATGATTTGCACCCTGGGTGACCACAGTCGTTAAGCCCCTGCAACTAGGTGCAGTTAATGCTCTTTTAGACACCTTTGACATGTCTGCTTTTCTTGTATGTACTAAATCTGTTTTTCATAATACGCAATAAAAAAAAGTTGTCCAATTTTTACCCACAGTCCTCCGCATCATTATTGGCATGCATTGTGACGACACAACTTTTTCCAATGCATTTCGGGGATTAATGTTCTTAATTTGGCCAGACGTAATGGTCTTTTATTTGTTATCTCATGTTTGCTAAGTTATTGTTTCTTGCCAGACTATGGGAGCCTTTGTTTTTCTGAGTTTGTGTATTGCTAAGTTAATGTAAATCACCTCATCCCCTCTATGTACATCACCCAGAGAAGATTTATTCAGATATCGAATTGAAATGCCAACCAATAAGAAAACAGCCTTATCCCACCAATCATGAAAAACACAATATTCCCTGTGGTGTAGGCTTGGGATATAAAAAAGGTTTTCTTCGCCAGGGATCATATATATGCTTTGTGGCCTCATTCTAGGGACTTCAGTCCCAACTAGAGGATCACATCATGTCTTCATGTGCTATATGTCTTCAATCTAGGGGCTCAGGTCTTGATTGGAAGACTACCACCTCAGCTTAGGAATTTTGGTTCTGGGTGGAATATCCGAGACTACTTAAGGAAGATACCCAGGTTGGGACAATTCAGTCACCTGACTACTTTGCTGTGCTTGGTCAGCTTCCTAAGCTTGTCGCTATTCCTTTCTCGGTGGTTGCCCACCGAAAACAGGGTGCTGTTAGATTGCCGTAAATGGCCCTAGAAGCTCCAAAGGTCTGAAGATTCTAATTCCTGGTGAGCCAGTGGAAGGGTGAGACTGTTGCCTGTTACATTGTGTGTTTTGCTTGGTATGTGTTATATGCCTTTGACTGTTGGTGATCCAATAAAGTCTAACCAATGTGTGGTTCCCTCACCCTGCGTTGTCTGAGTAGTGTTCTGCCCACAATTAAGGAGTTTGGGCATTCAGTTGGAATGAACCCTGGTCCGTGCGGTCCTTCTAAAGTGGCCTAGGCCAGTGTATGAGAGCACCCACTGACCCCCGTGTCTCCACACCCATAAAGTTCAAGTACATAATGTGGAATATCTCCTGAAAAAATGAATCAAGTGAAAAATCTTTTATATATAGAGCACTCGTGTTAAATACAAAAGAGCAAATGATAAACAACAATTTAAAGCAGAAAACAATGGCAAGGAAAAATAGAAAAATCTAAAGCTCCTCAGCTTCATTTGGCTGTTGCGTGACTGTAGCAGGAACTTTAACCGCTCCTCTATTTCATCTAAATTTTCTGCTCCACTCCTGACTATTTGTATCTGGTACTTTAACTGCTCCTCCATTTCATTTGGATGCGGTATTTTGCTCAAGGCCGTTTGCACCTGGTCTTTAAACCACTCCTCCCTTCCAATTGAAGGCATTGCTGCTTTGCTCCGACCCAGAACTTGCTTGATCCATCGATCCACAGCAAACTGTTTTAAGTGTGAGGAAAATTTTCATGGCCCTGTCAAGAGACTGCCAGCTGCTTTAATCTTAATGAACCCTCAGCTAGATGCTTGCATTAACACATGTGCTCCTGTACCATTGCCCCTAGCAAGCAGGCTGCACTGCTACCCACATTCTCACACCATTTGTGAGGCAGCACTCACTGAAAATGTCGGGAAACACTTGCTTAGATGTGAAACACTCCAGTGGTTTTAGATAAAAATAGTCCATCTGGCTTATTAGCAGCCATAAACCATGTATCAGCACATATTATGCATTGTACTTCAGCGTTAACGAAACTCCATATCACGTAAGGTCTGTTACTTCCACAACACGTCCGCAGAGTCCCCAGAAACCTTTGACACGCTGGTTGGTTTTAATCGTGGTTATGTCCACAGTTTATTCAGTAAGCTAAGTCAGTACACACAAAGTCCCACTCTGGGTTTAACTGCTCAGTAGCTTTAGAAAGTTTCAGACTGGCTCCAGCCAGTCTCGCCGTCCAGGTAGTCACTCACTGGATCACCCACCAGGTCCTTTGCCTTGCTCCTTATTTGCACCTGTCATGAGTCCAGATCTTCAGTAGCCTTGGTTTTGTCCCAGACTCTCAATAGCTCTAGCTGGCTCCACACTCACACATGGCTTATTCACCATGTGTTCCAA
>JARQOC010002429.1:0-25578 GCA_033576535.1 Allobates femoralis | reverse complement strand
GTAAAAGCTGCAGATTACATAACAGCTCCACTCTATTAGATAAATTATCTTTCACAATCTTGTGCTTGGTTAATGGGAATTAGATGTTGATTATTTTTCTGTAGGAAATATGAGAATTAGGTGACTTCATTTTTTGCATATCGGCTGGAAATCTGTAGGATGCCAGTCAGCGCGGACTCGGATCACAACATGGATCGGGGGGTATATGTCCGAGTTGGAGTGCAGCGCACGCGACTGTCAGCACATGACGGTCGGGTATTGCCCCCAGCGGTTCACCTCATCAGCCAGTGGGAGACTTGCGTGCCGGCCCTCACCATCAGCAGGGGCGCTGCTAGCTGCCACCCCAGGGTGCTGTGTGCCCCCGTCCTGTCTGATCCAGTCCGCGGCTGTCTGGGGCATCTCGGACAGAACCAGACCGGATCACACCGCAGTGTGAAGCGGCCCTTACCCTCACCTCTCTCAACAGTGAGGTCAAATTAAGCAGAATGACCGGTTGGAGTGTCTGTGACTACAAATCGGCAGCGGGCAGGACAGACAGACAGACAGACAGAGAGACTTGCCTGTCAATTCTAAAGGTACTGTCACACGTGTCAATATTGCATGCAATTTCACTTGCAACTTATTGGTTGCAGTGAAATCATGGACACATTGTTCTATTGTGTTGCCATGTACAAATGTAACAATGTGTCCATGATTTCACTGCAATCAGCAAATTGCCAGTGAAATTGCAAGCAATATTGCCGTGTGTGACAGTACCTTAAGGACTGATGCAAAAAGTATATTCTGTATGAAATCAAAAGGTATATAGAGTTACAATAGAAGCCTAATGTACTCCTATGGAAACAACAATGCATTTCTATTCAAAACATATACTGTAATATATGAATGAGCACAACGATTTAAAAAATAAATAAATAAATAAATGTTATTACCTGGTCAGTAGTAACCTCACTGTGGTCTTGTTTGAGTATAATCTTAGCATCAAGGATGGCGCCTATTAAAAAGAGAAACAGGATATATACAGAATGACCATGTAAATCCAAGCTAATATGATAATGGTATGAGGACAATCTCCTCCCTTCTATCTATCCTCCTACTTCAGATCCTGTAATCTCATGGCATCATTGACCTAGCCCTCTCCTGGATCTCCTCATACCTAACGGACTGGACCTTCAGCATCACACACTCCCACACCTCCTCTTTGCCCTACCCCCTATATGTCGGTGTCCCCCAAGGCTCGGTTCTGGGACCACTAATCTTCTCCATCTACAACCTCGGCCTAGGACAACTCATTGAGTCCCACGGCCTCCAGTACCATTTCTACGCCGATGACATCCAAATCTACCTCTCTGGGTCCGACATCACTTCCCTACTATCCAAATTCCACAATGCCTGTCCGCCATCTCATCCTTCTTCTCTGCTCGCTTTCTTAAGCTGAACATGGACAAAACTGAGTTCATCGCCTTCCCCCAAAGTCACTTTCCCCCTCTACCAGACCTATCTATCCTCATCAACTACTTCTCACTCTCCCCAGTCCCCCATGCCAAGTGCCTTGGGGTTACTCTCGACTCTTCCCTCTCCTTTAAGCCTCACATCCAGACCCTCGCCACCTCCTGCCGACTCCAGCTCAAAAATAATTCCCGGATCCGCTCTCTCCTTGACCACGACACTGCTAAAACCCTTATTCACACTCTTATCATCTCCCGCCTTGACTACTGCAACCTCCTGCTCACCGGTCTCCCTGCTACTTTCCTCGCACCTCTCCAATCTATCCTAAACTTTACTGCTCGACTAATACACCTGTCTCCCCACTATTCCCTGTCTCCCCCCTCTACCAAGCCGTTCACTGGCTCCCCACGTCTCAGAGATCCCGGTTCAAAACCCTAACCATGACATACAAAGCCATCCACAACCTGTCCCCTCCATACATCTCTGATATGGTCTCCCGATACTTGCCAGCACGCAACCTGCGATTCTCCCAAGAGCTCCTTCTCTACTCCCTCCTTATCTCCTCCTCTCACAACCGCATATAAGACTTCTCCCGTGCATCCGCCATACTCTGCAACTCTCTCCCCCAACACATCAGATACTTGAGTACCCTTGGTAACTTCAAAAGAAACCTGAAGACTCACTCTTCCGACAATGAGACTCAGTCGCTGCACAGTCCCACAAATGGCGTTTCCCCCTCCTACTGTTTCCTCGCCCGACCCTCGTACACTGGGAGCGCTTGTGGACAGGGTCCTCTCCCTTCCTGTACCTGTAAGACTTGATTGTCCATGTATACTGTACTTGTCCTCGTTCTTCTCTCTTCATATGCAAAGTGCCATGGAATCTAATGGCGCTATATAAATAAATAATAATAAAATAAAAAAGATATAAGTCCAATGGGAGTGCACGTTGGCAATTAATGCCTAGGGTTAGTTTGTAAAATGCAATGTATTAGTGTGTTTTGTGCAGTGACATTGTTTGGCTTTCAAGTGCCCGGGTCAAGACGAATATTTTTTTTCTCCTAACCTGTAGACCATTAGCACCTCCCAAGTCCCTTTTGCCATTCCAGTATTGAATTCCTTATCCCCAAGAACATGTGTTGTATCTAAAGAAAAGTCTGGTGTAATATTTTTCTGCCTTCTGCTGAAATCTGACATAAAATATAAAAACTTACATGGTGTTATAATTATATTTTATTTTAGTGACCGGCCTGAGACACTGACCTGACACTGCAGTGACCGGCCTGAGACACTGACCTGACACTGCAGGCAGTGACCGGCCTGAGACACTGACCTGACACTGCAGGCAGTGACCGGCCTGAGACACTGACCTGACACTGCAGGCAGTGACCGGCCTGAGACACTGACCTGACCCTGCAGTGACCGGCCTGAGACACTGACCTGACCCTGCAGTGACCGGCCTGAGACACTGACCTGACCCTGCAGTGACCGGCCTGAGACACTGACTTGACCCTGCAGTGACCGGCCTGAGACACTGACCTGACACTGCAGTGACCGGCCTGAGACACTGACCTGACCCTGCAGTGACCGGCCTGAGACACTGACCTGACACTGCAGTGACTGGCCTGAGACACTGACCTGACCCTGCAGTGACCGGCCTGAGACACTGACCTGACACTGCAGTGACCGGCCTGAGACACTGACCTGACACTGCAGTGACCGGCCTGAGACACTGACCTGACACTGCAGTGACCGGCCTGAGACAATGACCTGACACTGCAGTGACCGGCCTGAGACACTGACCTGACACTGCAGTGACCGGCCTGAGACACTGACCTGACACTGCAGTGACCGGCCTGAGACACTGACCTGACACTGCAGTGACTGGCCTGAGACACTGACCTGACACTGCAGTGACCGGCCTGAGACACTGACCTGACACTGCAGTGACCGGCCTGAGACACTGACCTGACACTGCAGTGACCGGCCTGAGACACTGACCTGACACTGCAGTGACTGGCCTGAGACACTGACCTGACAGGACCTGGCTGCTGCTCAGTCAGATTCAGTGGCGTAACTTCAGGCCCAGGAGCCCCGATGCGAAAGCTCCAACGGGGCCCCCAATTATTGCAAATCTTTAATAATATTAGTCTTTTTGTATGGGCCAAAGGGGCTTTTGGGGCCCCCCTTGGCTGCAGGGCCCGGGTGCGATTGCAACCCCTGCATCTATTGTAGTTACGCCCCTGGTCAGATTATTACCTCAGGTTGCTGGAGACTTCTCACTGAGGCGATGTGGAGAAGAGCTGGGGTCACTTGTGTGTGAGGATTGTTTCTGGGCAGCAGTGGAGGCAAAGGGACGTGGCCATAACACACATGGGGTTTGGCCTGCAGCAGAGAGGCCGGCCCATTGAATTAATCTTCAGCATGTCTGGCCAGCCCAATATGGGCGTGGCCTATATAGAGGGGCGTGGCCTATATAGAGGGGCGGCAAATACTACGGTATCTTCAGAGAGGGAGTGTGGGCAGCTGAAAGAGGGCGTGGCTGGAAAGAGGGGCGTGGTAGGCAGACACTGAGACCTGCATGATTGCATCAGAGGGGGGCGTGGCGCTGAGTGTCAGTGCACAGCGCGGGAAATGTAAGATCCAGATCGGGACACCAGGGCAGTGTCAGCAATCCGGGACTGTCCCGGTGAATCCGGGACACTTGGGAGGTATGTGTAAGGCCTCGTGCACATGTTCAGTATATGGTGAGTTTTTTACCTCAGTATCTGTAAGGCCACGTGCACATGTTCAGTATATGGTGAGATTTTACCTCAGTATCTGTAAGGTCTCGTGCACATGTTCAGTATATGGTGAGATTTTACCTCAGTATCTGTAAGGCCACGTGAACACGTTCAGTATATGGTGAGTTTTTTACCTCAGTATCTGTAAGGTCTCGTGCACATGTTCAGTATATGGTGAGATTTTACCTCAGTATCTGTAAGGTCTCGTGCACATGTTCAGTATATGGTGAGATTTTACCTCAGTATCTGTAAGGCCACGTGCACATGTTCAGTATATGGTGAGTTTTTACCTCAGTATCTGTAAGGTCTCGTGCACATGTTCAGTATATGGTGAGTTTTTTACCTCAGTATCTGTAAGGTCTCGTGCACATGTTCAGTATATGGTGAGATTTTACCTCAGTATCTGTAAGATCTCGTGCACATGTTCAGTATATGGTGAGTTTTTTACCTCAGTATCTGTAAGGCCACGTGCACATGTTCAGTATATGGTGAGTTTTTACCTCAGTATATGTAAGGTCTCGTGCACATGTTCAGTATATGGTGAGTTTTTACCTCAGTATATGTAAGGTCTCGTGCACATGTTCAGTATATGGTGAGATTTTACCTCAGTATCTGTAAGGTCTCGTGCACATGTTCAGTATATGGTGAGATTTTACCTCAGTATCTGTAAGGTCTCGTGCACATGTTCAGTATATGGTGAGATTTTACCTCAGTATCTGTAAGGCCACGTGCACATGTTCAGTATATGGTGAGTTTTTACCTCAGTATTTGTAAGGTCTCGTGCACATGTTCAGTATATGGTGAGATTTTACCTCAGTATTTGTAAGGTCTCGTGCACATGTTCAGTATATGGTGAGTTTTTACCTCAGTATTTGTAAGGTCTCTGTTATGGAAATATTAATAACAATATTAATATCAAGTTGCTGCTCCTGACCAAATCAATATAGACCAAGCGCCGGCATTGAAAAGTAGTAGACACCAGACACAGTGAGTCAGATGTACACCCTTCCTTGGTCAGACCCAAGCTCCCAGTGTCTGTTTATTATAAGACATTAGCTTTTTACTCAAAAAGGGGCTCGGTCAGCCCTACTCAGATGTATTCATTGGTCCATGGGCAATAAGGGGCTCGGTTAGCCCTACTGAGATGTATTCATTGGTCCATGGGCAATAAGGGGCTCGGTCAGTCCATGGGCGGATCCATGAGGTCATCAAGGGGTGTGGTCTTGATCGAGTATGTTATTCTGTGATTGGTTCGTCTTGCCTGACCTCCAGCTTCGGTGATTGGTCCGTCTTCTTTGGACTCCATCTTGCTCTCAGCACATGGTGTGATGTGGCAGGAAATGGCAGCCATGTTTAAATCACAACTTATACAATGTAAAATAATACACTATATATATCATTTCTCCCATGCCCTTATGTCTTAGGCTTAATGAAGTATTTTGATCTTAAGGCTCTCCTTAACAGTCCCCCCTAAATACTTTATTAACCAATCCCTACCAGAGCCTATCACATCTGCCCAATGTGCCTTCAACTCTGCCCGCCAGCTGAGAATTGATAACCATTAAAACCCCCCTTGGTACAGACTTACACAACAAACAATGATAGCTGCAATAATTTAAGATGACAAGGATAACAAAGCCTATCTAATCCAGCCATCTCTTCATTTACAGAAAGTATTGGTCCCGGGGATCTTCTACACCTGATTGTAGAAAGTTCAGTTTCTCTACGGCTGCTGTAACCTCCCTGTGGGACCTGTATTATCTGGAATATTCGTACAATTTTACAAATGCCTCATTATTTTGCTAATACCATGCCCAGGTCTATTCTATTTTGGAGCACCATTATCGATGAAGGGCCTAGTTGGTCTGCTAAACCTTGAAGGTCTTCTGTAGTATAATTGACAAATCCGGTTAATCATAGATGTAATTTATCTGGACTATATTCTTACTTATGGCCACTAGGGGTGAGATAAAGGATTCAAAAACCTACTTTAACTTGATCTCTGGCTTCAAATACATGCGATATGAACCATTCTTATGAACAGTTGTTATGAACAATTCTTATGAACAATTCTTATGAACAGTTGTTATGAACAATTCTTGGTATATCAGGAGGTATATAGGATCGCGCTATCCGCGTCCTCGGGACTTTCCTACCTGCTTCACCTCAGTTCCCTACCTGGATACCCAGAATTGTATCACAACACTCATGGATGGACATTTCCGTCTCAGGGCCATATTCTACCACCAGAGATTATTTGGTAACATTTTCCCTTTACACATTAACCCGATTACCTCAAAAATAACATAAAATGAATAAAATTACGTAAAATTGCGCTTTTACGGCTACATATACAAGTTATTAGAGTAATGTCAGTTATACTCAGTGTTATCTACCCTTGAACTAATGGTTTGCTCCGGGAAGTGAATGTTTCTCCCTCACTGAGTCCTCGTTTATATCATGTTCCTGTAACCATTTTGCCTTAGTTTGGATATTTCCTGTATATCAGACATAATGTGGAGTTATAAGGTCATATATGTGACAGTGTATCACTATGTGGTGTATGTCAGTGACTATCATTATCGGAGTTCATCATCTGCTGGTGGGGAGTCTCCAACAGTTGCCGCGTCCTTTTCCCTCAGTCTCCACTGAAGTTGCTGTAATTCAGAGATGCTGGATCGGCCATCTAATCTCAGCTCACGGCTCTTACTCGCATCTTTTCAGGATCACCCGGTCTCCTGACATGAGACCATGCGCTCCTGAATCTGATTTAGGATCTGGAATTGAAGAACACATCTCTTTATCACACCCTTTAAACAATTATTTAAGGCTTGGACATCGCTGGTGATTTCATCTGTGGGAAATAAAACACAAATTCTGAAGAACATTGACTGTAATTCTCCTTACTTGAAGATAGCAACGCAGTGTTTAACCCTTTCTTAACTGGATACTCATCTCACTGATGCTAATATTGCAGCAGCTATCTATTGACCTGTAGTTCTTACCCCCCCTAGGTGAGAGGCTCATCGGGTCCCATTCATTTAATATCAGACTAAACTTTATTACACACTTACTTTATAGAAATTACAACCCTGTTCAAGGTGTTGGATCGAGAATTATCTTATTTTAACTTATTTACTGAGGAGGAAAATTAAACAAAAACAAACATTTCATCTATGTGTTGCACGTCTCCTCTACCTTGCACCTTTAATGTTAATCTCCCATTCATATTGTCCACTGTCTTATGCATGATACGTATTGCAGAAAGCTGCTGACTCCCAGATACTGTGAAATACCCTTAATGACCTCCACTATAACATATGCAGCTTTACCTCATCAGGAGCCTCATTGTTACATACCACCTTCATCGGGAGTTTCTCAGAAGTAACGTAGTTTCTGCACCGGATTCTGAAAAGAGATTACTGCAACAGGCACACCCGCATACACCTAATGTGCAGCTGTCTTTATAATCTATCTGCAATCACTGTAATGGTAGAGTGGACGAGGGGTGCACTCGTGGTTCTGCGGGGTCACTACAGATTCTCTTCCATTATATCAGTCACACATCAACCAAGGCTGGGTGTAGTCGGCCACCTGGGTACTGAACCCTGGTGCCACCCAAACCTTGTCCACTAAAACACAGGTAGCAGTTAATAACAAATGAGTCAGTTCTTGGGTTACCTGAGCCATCATTGAGAAGAGAGTCGTGGCAGAGAACGCTTACCGCCTGGTGTCTACAGACCTTCCTCAGCTGGCTCCCTGCGTTTTGCACTCCTTTCCATTCGATCACCTGTTTCTGTGGGAGTAAGAACATCAGGAGTGACAAGGGCCCCTGGTGTCAGGGTCTGCCCTGGTGTCAGGGTCTGCCCTGGTGCCCGGGTCTGAGACTCTCGACTCTAGGCCTCTTCACAGCTTCTGGCAGCTGCACCTGTGCAGGCATTACCTCTGGCTCAATGAGCGCCAGCTCAGGTGTGAGCTGTACCTGGACTCTGCCAGGCTTATCTGAACACAGGAGAGCCTCCATACAGGCTCATACACTCTCTGCGGTCTCTGTGGGTCTTTATGTGACTCTAGGAAAGATCTGCAGATCATCTTACCCTTTGCCAGATACCCATTCCAGTGATTACAGATCCCCATCTACCTCTCATGGCGGTATGTCAAGAGGGAGTGGTTTTGCTTTATTACCTCCTGTTGTGTAATCACAGCACATCCAGTGGTAGAATCCACGAACATCTGTAAAATAACTCAAGATCTGCATTAGTAATGAGCTCATGTGGGACATGTTCATACATATTTGCTCTGTCCTCTATTTAAGACAAAGATATAAAGAAGAGACTTAAATATAAAGACGTTAATAAATTATTAAAACGTTAATAAATTATTAAAACGTTAATAAATTATTAAAACTTTAAAAAAACATTGGAAACAGGCACTAACTTTACATCTCACATCTCCCCCTTTTGGAATCCAATATCCAAAACATATCTGGATTCAAAAATTATGTTGTTAGCTGAATTTCATATTTGGAGCCTGAAAAGATCATGTAAAGGTCCCACTCCCTAGATTATACATAACTATGAATACAATAAGGTGATGTGCACATGATGAACATTACATGTGGGGTGTAAATTTTCTGCATCTTCTGGCAAAAAGAAAACACAAAATCTGAAAGAACAATAAAAAAAAAATTAGATAACGTGCAGAACACTTCTGAAGTCTCAGCAACTTCAATGGTGTCAGAATAAATGTGAAGATGTGTGACAAATTATACAGCAAAAAACACCTCACTATGTGCACAAAGCCTAAATATTATGTTATGTGTAACTTTAGTCCTGTGGGCTCGTCCAACCCCCTCCAGGTACAGATCTCTGGCTGCTGGATTGAAAATATATCAGTGCAGAGACATGGAATAGAAATGCAAATCACCTGGAATTGATTTGCTAATTAGGTAAACCCAGCACACTGTTTGTTCCAGTATCACAGTATCATGAATACAAATCTACATTCATGTGAAAAAGGTGTCCAAAATTAAAATAGTTGCAGCAGTAAAAATTAAAAAAAAAAAACTATTGATAATTACTTTTACCAATACCCTAAAGTGAGACTATAAAAAATAAAATAAAATAAAACATGAACTGGGAAAAATTAGATGTTAAAATGTAGAGGAAAAGATACAATGAAGCATGTGGCCTAGGCATTTTAGGGGGTGGGGTGGTGCCTCTCTGTGGGACTGGCCTGGTTTGCAATGAAGTCTCCTCCCCCGAATTCAAACAGTATCTACAGGTCATTTGTACTTCCTGTTGAAAAGAGAGAGGTCATGGAAATTTCTCTCCTTGGAGCCATAATGATGAATCTCCACATTTTTCCCTTGGATTATCTGTGCACCATTGGCATCATAATTTTTTTTTTTTTTTTTTTTTTTTTTTCATCTCATCTTTCCTCTAAGGTATGTTATTTGGTCTCCCATGCCAATTATATATATTTATTTATTTAATCCCAATTAATACTTCATTAATATGTGCATTCACATCTTTTACCTTCCCATGTAGCAATTTCTTATAGCTTTCAGCACATGGTTATATCTGACCAGCACACTGGACTTATCTGAACAAAGGAACTTATATGTGCCTTATTTTATTCTATTTTTATTATTTATTTTTAATTACCAGTATACTCATGTAATCATTCAATCTCTCTGCATTAACTCATCACATGTCTCTATGTGGGAAGGGGGTGGTGTGGCTACCTTTTCTTTTGGGTCTGAAACTAGCAGTGTGTATGCTCAAAAGTGGTCAGACAACATTTAGTCCTTACACATCACTTCCTGTCTAAACCTATTGTCCAAACCTACATTCATCCCTTTGTCTCTAACCATGTGGCCTTCACTCGGCGGCCATCTTTGCATGGACACAAGTATATTCCCAGATTCTCAATCTGAGGCAATCCTAACCCATCTTTCCCACACATTCTCTTATACTCCTGCATTTCTGTCTTAACACTATTTAAACTCTCATTTCTCTGCTGTCTTACATTTGTTTTAGAATATCTGCTATTTACTTACATATTTTCATTTATGCTCGACAAGTCTCTCATACTTGCCATATGCTAGCATCTTTTAAGGGCACAAAAAACCAAGCACTAGTTACCACAAGGCCCATTTACCAGAGCACATGCCATCACACAAACTGGCTGACATCAGAGAGCACATGCCAACACACAAACTGGCTGACATCAGAGAGCACATGCCAACACACAAACTGGCTGACATCAGAGAGCACATGCCAACACACAAACTGGCTGCCAGAGGTATTGCCTCCCACAAAATGGCCGCCCCCAGCAGAGGTCTGAGAACCACCAACAAGATGGCCACCAACAAAAGAAACATGTGCTCCACCAACAAATTGGCCCCCCCCCAACAAAGAAACATGTGCTCCAGCTTATGGTGATGGGAATTCACATTGTACAGTTCTATAATACACATAACTTAAACTTTTGTCTTTCTTTTTCCTTTCCTCTTCTATCCAATTTTCTCTATACAAACTGTAAGAGACTCTTTCCCATGCCCCCAGCAGTATATAACAATCCATTACCTTCCAAAACACCTTGTCTCTCTTTTAACCCAATCTTCACTGCACTTCTGCCATTCCACACAACTTCATAAGCTATGTGCATCATTTAACATAACTTTTCCCTTCACGAGTCACAAGTAATGTACACAGATCTATCTTGCCATCTGAATTAGGTTTAGGGCCTATGCGACACAACTGCATTAACTTCTCCATCTTTCTCTATATAGAATAGACACAAAACAAACACTTAAGACTGGGGAGATGACAAACCTGGCACAAGACCTTCACAACCGTCTACACTTCCTATCTGTCCCTGTCTGATTTCAATGTTCTGTAGTTTACCTTGTATTAATATTATCAGGCCATGTACTGAATCACTCTAAGTAACATGGCCCTATGGGAGTCAACACTCAACCTGACTCAGCAGAGTCCCAATCAATGCCTATTTATTACTGAATCACTCTAAGTAATATTTATAGACAGATTCTCACTCAATGCTCATCTTAGACAGAGTCATCACTCAATGTCTATTTTCTCTCCAGAACTGGAAATCGTTATAGCACTTTGATGTATCTCACAAACAATATCTTTTCCGTCTCTAGACACTGCTCAAAAACCCTTGCTCTTTCCTACCAGTCATCTCCCCTAACACAACAAACAAATAGCAGGCAGCAGCAACTTAACATGACGGTTCTTCCGCAATCAAATGGGCAACAGCGGAGATTACCCCATCTGCCGTCTTCAGAGACCCTAAAAGACCGGACGCGGTCAGGCAATCTGCACAGGGTACCCCGAAAAACAGGTAAAGTCAACAGATTATAATAAAATCAGCAGACTTACCGTTTTTGTTAGGGAGGTGATCAGTCTCCTGGCTCGGGGTACTCAGTGCGTCCTGCCGTCTCCTTCACCGGTCATTCAAGGTTTGGGGATTCTCCAATACTGTTGCCCCACGTTGGGCGCCAAATTTGTTATGGAAATATTAATAACAATATTAATATCAAGTTGCTGCTCCTGACCAAATCAATATAGACCAAGCGCCGGCATTGAAAAGTAGTAGACACCAGACACAGTGAGTCAGATGTACACCCTTCCTTGGTCAGACCCAAGCTCCCAGTGTCTGTTTATTATAAGACATTAGCTTTTTACTCAAAAAGGGGCTCGGTCAGCCCTACTCAGATGTATTCATTGGTCCATGGGCAATAAGGGGCTCGGTTAGCCCTACTGAGATGTATTCATTGGTCCATGGGCAATAAGGGGCTCGGTCAGTCCATGGGCGGATCCATGAGGTCATCAAGGGGTGTGGTCTTGATCGAGTATGTTATTCTGTGATTGGTTCGTCTTGCCTGACCTCCAGCTTCGGTGATTGGTCCGTCTTCTTTGGACTCCATCTTGCTCTCAGCACATGGTGTGATGTGGCAGGAAATGGCAGCCATGTTTAAATCACAACTTATACAATGTAAAATAATACACTATATATATCATTTCTCCCATGCCCTTATGTCTTAGGCTTAATGAAGTATTTTGATGCACATGTTCAGTATATGGTGAGATTTTACCTCAGTATCTGTAAGGCCACGTGCACATGTTCAGTATATGGTGAGATTTTACCTCAGTATCTGTAAGGCCACGTGCACATGTTCAGTATATGGTGAGATTTTACCTCAGTATCTGTAAGGCCACGTGCACATGTTCAGTATATGGTGAGATTTTACCTCAGTATCTGTAAGCCCACGTGCACATGTTCAGTATATGGTGAGATTTTACCTCAGTATTTGTAAGGTCTCGTGCACATGTTCAGTATATGGTGAGTATTTACCTCAGTATCTGTAAGGTCTCGTGCACATGTTCAGTATATGGTGAGATTTTACCTCAGTATTTGTAAGGTCTCGTGCACATGTTCAGTATATGGTGAGATTTTACCTCAGTATTTGTAAGGTCTCGTGCACATGTTCAGTATATGGTGAGATTTTACCTCAGTATCTGTAAGGTCTCGTGCACATGTTCAGTATATGGTGAGTTTTTACCTCAGTATCTGTAAGGTCTCGTGCACATGTTCAGTATATGGTGAGATTTTACCTCAGTATCTGTAAGGTCTCGTGCACATGTTCAGTATATGGTGAGATTTTACCTCAGTATCTGTAAGGTCTCGTGCACATGTTCAGTATATGGTGAGGTTTTACCTCAGTATCTGTAAGGTCTCGCGCACATGTTCAGTATATGGTGAGATTTTACCTCAGTATTTGTAAGGCCTCGTGCACATGTTCAGTATATGGTGAGATTTTACCTCAGTATCTGTAAGGCCTCGTGCACATGTTCAGTATATGGTGAGATTTTTACCTCAGTATCTGTAAGGTCTCGTGCACATGTTCAGTATATGGTGAGATTTTTACCTCAGTATCTGTAAGGTCTCGTGCACATGTTCAGTATATAGTGAGATTTTACCTCAGTATCTGTAAGGTCTCGTGCACATGTTCAGTATATGGTGAGATTTTACCTCAGTATCTGTAAGGCCACGTGCACATGTTCAGTATATGGTGAGATTTTACCTCAGTATCTGTAAGGCCACGTGCACATGTTCAGTATATGGTGAGATTTTACCTCAGTATCTGTAAGGCCTCGTGCACATGTTCAGTATATGGTGAGATTTTACCTCAGTATTTGTAAGGTCTCGTGCACATGTTCAGTATATGGTGAGATTTTACCTCAGTATCTGTAAGGTCTCGTGCACATGTTCAGTATATGGTGAGATTTTACCTCAGTATCTGTAAGGTCTCGTGCACATGTTCAGGATATGGTGAGTTTTTACCTCAGTATCTGTAAGGTCTCGTGCACATGTTCAGTATATGGTGAGTTTTTACCTCAGTATCTGTAAGGCCACGTGCACATGTTCAGTATATGGTGAGATTTTACCTCAGTATCTGTAAGGCCTCGTGCACATGTTCAGTATATGGTGAGATTTTACCTCAGTATTTGTAAGGTCTCGTGCACATGTTCAGTATATGGTGAGATTTTAACCTCAGTATCTGTAAGGTCTCGTGCACATGTTCAGTATATGGTGAGATTTTACCTCAGTATCTGTAAGGTCTCGTGCACATGTTCAGTATATGGTGAGATTTTACCTCAGTATCTGTAAGGCCTCGTGCACATGTTCAGTATATGGTGAGATTTTACCTCAGTATCTGTAAGGTCTCGTGCACATGTTCAGTATATGGTGAGATTTTACCTCAGTATCTGTAAGGTCTCGTGCACATGTTCAGTATATGGTGAGATTTTACCTCAGTATCTGTAAGGTCTCGTGCACATGTTCAGGATATGGTGAGTTTTTACCTCAGTATCTGTAAGGTCTCGTGCACATGTTCAGTATATGGTGAGTTTTTACCTCAGTATCTGTAAGGTCTCGTGCACATGTTCAGGATATGGTGAGATTTTACCTCAGTATCTGTAAGGCCTCGTGCACATGTTCAGTATTTGGTGAGGTTTTACCTCAGTATCTGTAAGATCTCGTGCACATGTTCAGTATTTGGTGAGGTTTTACCTCAGTATCTGTAAGGCCTCGTGCACATGTTCAGGATATGGTGAGATTTTTACCTCAGTATTTGTAAGGCCTCATGCACATGTTCAGTATTTGGTGAGGTTTTACCTCAGTGTTTGGTAAACTGTGTTCACACAGGGCATTTTTGCTGTGGTTTTTTTCTGTTTTTTTTCTCTCACTGGTTTAATGCAAATACATGCTAATAAAAAGCTGCATCGTTTCTTATAGCCAAGAGATCAGGTTTTGCTGCAGAAAAAAACATCCTGTGTGAACAGAGCCTTACGCCCTGTGCAGATGTTCAGTATTTTAGTGTATTTTTTACCTCAAGGTACCATTACAGCATCGCTGAACTTTTGCTGTGTCAGCGACGTTGCAGGCAACATTGCAGGTGCATGGTGCTGTGTGACAGCATGATGCAACTGCGATAAATCGCTGGTTGCAAGTTGCCGAGTTTTTCAACATGTTCAATAATCTGGCGATCTTGCCCCAGTGATTTGGCTGTATCGTGCTGTCTGACACCACAATAGCGATGTTGCCGGCTATACAGCCTATTCGCAGCATTGCTGTGGATTACTCGCTGGGTTGTTTCCAGCCCAGCAAGCGATCGTTGTGGCAACATCACAGTGGCATCGCCGGCAAAATCCTGCTGTGTGACACCAAGGCTGCTATGTCGGAAGCGAGCGCGCACCCGCTTCATCGCTTCCAACATCGGCTACGATGTAGTACTGTGTAACGGTACCTTCAGTATTTATAAAGCCATGTGCACACATTCAGTATTTGGTGTTTTTTTCCCTTCAGTGTTTGTAAGGCAACGTGCAGACGTTTCAGGTATATGATAATGACACCGTCACATGACCTGTCACATGGGGGGGCCCACAGAGTCTGAACAGCCCGGGGCCCTGGCTATCCTTAATCTGCCCCTGCATCCGCTGCACATTACAAACATCTGGCCTGGGGAACCGCTCCACCTATGGGGAGCGATAACATCAGGCTGCCATCCCATCAACCCGGAGGTCTGATTCGCAGCATCGGTCCTATTGACCGGATACTGTAGGTGGCGTCACGACAACCCTTTTCCCAAACCCGGTTAACCCCCAAACAATCCATTACGTTGACACCGCCAGGATCACGGAAGTCGGGTCTCAGCCCCTGTGACTCCCCAGAAGTAGTGAAAGCCTGGTCCCGAGTACCCCACAGCCCTGGTACGGGCGTGTCAAAAGCAGCCTTAAGCGAGTGCGCTCTGTACACAGTACACCACACCTTCCAATCCAAACACTGTACTTATTGCCCAGAAGAAAAGTCACGTTGATATAGTCTTGAATATTTTCCTTGATATCCACTTTGAGTGACACCTCTCTTGAGAATTTAGCATCTTTCTCTTTTTTTTCCTTTCTTCTTTTCAGGGTCTCAGCAGTATAAGATCTTCGTCATTTAGGTTCATGCAATAAGAAAGTTGTCCTTCTGACGTCCAAACATACAATGGCTGAGCAGATATTGAACGTCACCCTGGAGATCATCTGCCTTCTGACCGGAGAGGTGACGTTACTTCTGTGCAACTTCTCAACATTCGCAGCCTGAGCACCACATGCGACGTACGGACTGGACGCCGGTTTCTTGACTCAAAATCATCCGCCTTATAGGTGTGTATGAGGCTGACGAGTTCAGGTCAGGAGGCCTGCGGACGTTATGGACATTGCTGTCAGTACTCGGACCATGAATGTCGATCAACAAGGCATTTCTACAGAGATGAGAGATAATTATCCATGTGTCTCTCCATATACAGCAGTGCCGGAACAAGGCATTTTGGTGCCTAGGCAGGTAAGGCAAACGGCACCCCCTTCTCCCCCGAAATATGTCTAAGAATAAAAATGTCAACATACATGAAGTTGCAACATCGTAGGATCAAAGCTGTTTATTCCCTCTTTGTGTGGTCTTACATGGTGCGGGTGGGAGGACGGGGGGTTCTCAAAGGCGATGGCCATTTCACACCGCAAGTGGCGCTTCAACAGGCATATAGTCCACCATATGCCTGTTGACTATATGCCTGTTGAAGTGCCACCCCATGAAGAGTGAATAAACACCGCTGATTGTGTGTTGCAACTTCTTTTCTATAACGCTAAACACAATAGCTGTATATACAATAGAGAATACAGAATAGAGACAGCTGCTACCTGTATACACAATAGAGATGGCTGCGGAACGTATACACAATGGAGACTGCTGCTGGCTATACATACAATAGAGAATACACAATAGAAACTGCTGCTGGCCATACACAATAGAGAATACACAATAGAGACTACTGCTGGCCGTATGCAATAGAGATTGCTGCCAGCCATATAGACAACATCCCAACAGCTTCCCTCCATTCCGATAGTCTCCCTCCATCCTTCCTCCATCCCGACAGCCTCACTTCATCCTTCCTCCATCTCAACAGCCTCACTTCATCCTCCCTCCATCCTGACAGCCTCCCTACATCCTTCCTCCATCGCAATAGCTTCCCTCCTTCCCATCAACGTCCCTCCATCCTGACAGCCTCCCTACATCCTTCCTCCATCGCAATAGCTTCCCTCCTTCCCATCAACTTCCCTCCATCCTGACAGCCTCCCTCCATACCAACAGCGGTCCTCCATCCTGACAGTCTCCCTCTATCCCAATAGCCTATTCCATCCTGACAGCCTCTCTCCAGCCTTCCTCCATACCAACAGCCTCCCTCCATCCTGACTGCATCCCTCCATCCTGACAGCCTCCCTGTCTGTCTCCCCACAGCCTCCCTGTCTGTCTCCCCACAGCCTCCCTGTCTGTCTCCCCACAGCCTCCCTGTCTGTCTCCCCACAGCCTCCCTGTCTGTCTCCCCACAGCCTCCCTGTCTGTCTCCCCACAGCCTCCCTGTCTGTCTCCCCACAGCCTCCCTGTCTGTCTCCCCACAGCCTCCCTATATATGGCCCCCTATTCTGTACATTGCCCCATCCCTACCCCGGACCCCAGCATAACTTACCATTGAGGGGAGCTGTGGATGCGGAGCAGGGGTGCCGGAGCCCGGAGGGCACATCTGCAGGACTGGAGCTGCCTGCGGGGAGTAGCTGCGGGCCTGCGGCAGCTAGCGGTGGGCGCCGCCATGTTCTTTGTGGCCGGCGCCCACTAACAGTACAGCCGGTCAGTGGAAGTTGAGACTTCAACTAAATGGCCGCGGCTAATTGGAGACTGCGGCCATTGTGTAGAAGTCTCAACATCTATTGAACGGCTGTACAGTTAGTGGGCGCCAGCCACAAAGAGCATGGCGGCGCCCACTGCTCCCTGCCGCAGCTTCTCCCCGCAACTCCAGGGCCCAGCGGCGGTGATTAATGAAGGGGGGCCCGATCAGGTCACCTGATGACTGCTCTCGGGGTCACGGGTCCGGACTCCGGTCAGGCGGGAATGCGCCCTGCACAAGATGGCGCCCTAGGCGATCGCCTAGTTTCGCCTAGCTGTCGTCCCGGCCCTGATATACAGGATTACACAGTAGGAAAGAAATCTGCCGAGATTGAACCAAAAACATGGGAGAAGATCCTTATGGTGGGATTACATGCTAGGATATCGTTAGCGATATCCTTGGAACAATCACGTGACCGTGATCGTTCCAACATCGTTAGTGCGCTGTCACACACAAGGATATCGTTAATGATATCCTATGCGGCAGCGCAACAGTGGAATAGGAGATGAAGGAGTGAACAATTTAATAAAGCGGCAGCAATAGGAGCTTTTTGAACGATATCGTTCATCATGGTGTCACACTGAACGATGTGTCTCCCTGACGCTGCTTAAATTGGATGATGAACGATAGATTTGAGGTCTGGATCTCAAATCTTTGATGAACGATTTAACGATTTTTTTCGTCCTATATCGCTGGTTTACACGCAAGGACGCCCAAACGATTTCTTTTAACCGATCACAAATCCGTGACGTTTCAAGGATATCGTTCAGGATAGCCTAGCGTGTGACGGCACCATTAATCCACCTCCAACTGTGATCCATCCTAGAGGTAACGAGCAGAAGATCGTTGAGATAATCAATAAGGTCCTGCAGGTGCTGACCGGAGACGTGAGTGATGCCGGGGACGAGGGACGTTATATAATGTGTGTGGGTGATGACAGGATCGTTGTCTGTCAGGAAGGTGTCAGGACATCACCGTCCGTCTCTCCATGGAGGAGTGGGAGTATACAGAGGGACACAAGGACCAGTACACGGACTCTGTCCCCTCACACCACCGGCTAAGAGGAGATTCTACATACATGATAGGCCACGTCACACGTTTAGTATTTGGTCAGTTTTTTACCTCCAGGATTTCACACGTTTGTGTATATAGTTTTTTCCTTAAGGTTTAGTCTGTCTAGTGGTCAGTGTGAACATACTCCTACAGGCATGTTCACTGATGTCTGCTCTGACTCAGTGTTTGTGTATATTCTATTTAGCTCATTGTTTTATTACAAGTTAGGCTAGGGTCACACTTGCATGTGTTTTTTAAGGCTGTTTTTGGCAGCCTGCATTTTTGGGCTGCGTTTTTGCTGTTAGGTGTGGAGCAGCCTTAAAAAATGCATGCAAAAGCGCATGGTACCATTTGGTGCCATGCGTTTTTGCATGCGTTTTCCATAGGGCCCCGTGTTAAAAAAAAAAAAAATGCATGCGTTTTTGAAGAAGCACCAAAAAATGCATCAAGGTGCATTTGAGCCAACAAACGCATCCAAAAAACGCATGGCACTTTAGACATGTGTTTTTGGCATTGGGGCATGCGTTTTTTGTATGGGTGCCTGTGGATGCGTTTTTCACAAAAGGCAAATGTGAAAAATGCATGGAAAAAATGCAAGTGTGACCCTAGCCTTGGGGAGAGCCCCACCCCTCCTTTCCTGAGTAGAGTATTTATATTGCCTCCCATTGCTGTGTCCATTCTGGGACCCACATCTCCCTCTGCATCCTGCTTTTTCTGAGGTCAGTAGACATGAGGTCAGGTTTTAAAACAGTTGAGTAATGACTGTCCCGTATTGGGTACACCTTGACGTGGTGGGGTGGCTTTGTACCTCGTTGCAAAAATGTATGTACTAAGTACCCTGTGTTTTTATAGCACTTACTTTTTATTCATTTATTGCAGAGTATTTTTAATCGTTTGCTTATATACTTTTTTTCCTTTAGTCTGTCTAGTAGTCAGTGTGAACATGCTCCTACAGGCATGTTCACTTTTGTGTATATTTCCAGGATTTGTAGCAAAACCAGTAATAAATACAGAAGTGGTGACTTGTTTCTTTCTATTATACTTTTCCTGTGATTGTTTCTCTCCTGATTTTGGCTACAAATCCTGAAGTAAAATACTCAACATGTGCATGTGGCCTAAAGGTGAGCCATTTCGGAGATCTCATATAACCAATGGTCCTACCACCGGCTCTGTATCTTTTATAGATGCATCCAGTAGAAGTATTACATCGGAGAGTTACCAGAGTCCTCTTGATGATTCTGCCTCAGACCATCCTGAGGATGACAAGGAAGAGAAAGTAGAATGGAAAATCTTCACAAAATCTCACATTACAAATCTGTATCTAATCTGGTGCAATTTCTTTTTAGATCGATGAACCAATATCATCAAAGTGGAAGACGTAGAGGGAGACGAGGAGTATTATGGAGACGATATAATCTTTGTAAGGCTCGGGTCACACTTGGGGGTTGGATGCGTTTTTCCATGCGTTTTTCACACTTGTCTTTTGTGAAAAACACATGCAAAAACGCATCCATATGCCCCCATGCAAAAAACGCATGCACCAATTGCAAAAACGCATGGCTAAAGTGCCATGCGTTTTTGACTCCGCACCAAAAAACGTCGCGAGACATTTTTTGGTGCTTTTCCAAAAACGCATACATTTTTTTTAACATGGGGCCTAAGGCTGGTTTCACACTGCAGTTTTTCCTGATCAGGTTCGATCAGGTTTGTGTGCCAAAACCAGGAGAGAGGAGCCAGGAGAGAGGAGCCAGGAGAGTCTCCAAAACTCAGGACAGGTGTCAATCTTTCAATTATAGTTTTTCTCTGCAAGTCCCTCTCCTGGTTTCTCTCCGGGTTTTGGCATACAAACTGGATGGACACTGATCAGTGAAAAAACTGCAGTGTGAAGCCAGGGTACCTTCACACACAAGGATATCGTTAGCAAGGATACCACATGTAGTTCACACTTGGAGTGCAGCCGGTCGCCGTAGTTGAGACTTTGCAGCCGCTCGCCGTAGTTCAGACTTTGCAGCCGCTCGCCGTAGTTCAGACTTTGCAGCCGCTCGCCGTAGTTCAGACTTTGCAGCCGCTCGCCGTAGTTCAGACTTTGCAGCCGCTCGCCGTAGTTCAGACTTTGCAGCCGCTCGCCGTAGTTCAGACTTCACAGTTTCTCTAGACCTTGTTTCGTTCTCTTTGAGTTTCCATTTTGCAGTTTTTCCTCAGTGCAGTAAAATGCAGCGCTGTAACGCATCCCAGCAAAAGCAATGGCTTTTGCTGAAATGCGTTCATATGGTTCATCTTTTTGAGCATGCGCTTTGTGCTGCAAAGATAATGACCATGTCAATTCTTTGAGCTTTTCTTCCTGCACTTTTTACTCACCTCGCCGCGTTCCCCAGTGATTCCTCCTCATCCCGACGCTGCAGGACCTTGTGCAGGACCTTAGACAGCACCATGTGACTGGACGACGTCACCCGGTGAAATGGTGCTGCAGGGTCCTGGAGGCCGTACAAACCAATAGCCCTGTTTTTGATACTTTTTTTGACAGCACTTGCTGAAAACTGGGAATGTTATTATAGCAGAGGCTTTTTGTGTGACTCTTATGGTGGGTTTACACGTCGCGATATCGGGCCGATATCGTAGCCAACGACGCGGGGAGCGCGCTTTTCCCGCCATCGCATCGCCGGTTTAGACAGCCCGATATCTGGATACAACGTCCCGACGATGTGTACGCCCCCCAACCCAGGAACGACCATTTAACATGGGAGTGAATGGGTGACGTGGCAGTACACATCGGAGTTGGGCTGTCAGACGGGACGATGCGGCTACCACTGGCATCCGATATCGGGCGGTTGAATAGCACGCTCATTCGACCCTTGATATCTGTTTGGCATTGTTCCTGCATCGTATCGGATGTTAAGACCGTACAACGCAGGAACGATATCTGCTCCAACTCACCACGTGACTTTTGGTCGGAGTTGGGTCGTAGTTGGACGCCGATATTGCGACGTGTAAACCCACCATTAGGCGGATTTTTGCACTCAGTTTTTGCAGTTATTCTCAAACTATGTCCGGACACAGCGTACACACTATGTATCTTTAGCTGTCACACATGACTATTTATTACTCTGCATGAATGATTACTATCATCAGGATTAGACTATTCTGTGCTGAGAAACTGCTGATATATTTTATATTAGAATTATATTTAAGTTGATTAAAACATACTCACCCGTAGATAGTATAATATATATATACTTTGTAGGATTCATCTTTCTCTCTAGAGGTGACATTTTCCTCTTCTTTGCTCTCGCTCAGTGATTGGACGGAGACGTCTGTGATGTCACAGATTCTGGGTGATTTGGGTCTGGACAGTGACTGTTCACACACAGGAATCTGCTCTGATCTAAACCCTCCATTGTAGATCTGCAGGATGTTTAGGGTCATTGTCCTGCTGGAAGGTGAACCTACGTCCCAGTCTCAAGTCTTTTGCAGCCTCTAGCTGTTTTTCCTCCAGGATTGCCCTGTATTTAGCTCCATCCATCTTTCCATCATCTCTGACCAGCTTCCCTGCCCCTGCTGAAGAAAACTCTCCCCACAGCAGGATGCTGCCTCCAGCATGTGTAACAGTGGGGATGGTGTGTTCAGGGTGATGTACAGGGTTAATTTCTGCCACATATAGCATTTTTCATTTAGCCCCAAAAGTTCTACTTTGGTCTGATCTGACCAGAGCCTCTTGTTCCACATGCCATGTAGGGGACGCAGTGAGCAGTGGAGGAAGGTGCTCTGGTCAGATCAGACCAAAGTAGAACTTTTGGGGCTAAATGAAAAATGCTATATGTGGCAGAAATTAACCCTGCACATCACCCTGAACACACCATCCCCACCATCACACATGGTGGCAGCCTTACCAGTTTCCCAGTGACAGCAGCTGGGTGATGTGTGATACACATATATTCAGCGAAATATATTGGATTTGTTGTAGTTCTGCTTTATTAGAATTAGCAATTTGTGCAAACCTCTGCTATAAACCTCGCCGACTCTAAGCTCCAAGATAAAACGGTTTTCCATCATAGCGATAAATGAATGAGGCCGCGGCCGTGCCGTTACCATGTGCCGAGCCTCCTCCTAACACCGGCAGAATGTGGAATCCTGCAAACAGGAAAAACACAAAGAAAAGTCTTCAGATTCTTAAATCAGCCCATGAAAAGACAGAACTCATGTAAATGCTTTGTATAATGCAAGTTGTCAGTATATAGCGCTAAACATCCCGTATACAACTGAGCTAGACGTGTAATCAGGGGTGACACTCACTGGAAAGACTCCGCAAAACACTTACTTCTGAATCCCTCCTAATTCTGTAAGTAACGAACAGAATATATATATATATACAGGGCCGCCGTCAGGGCATGAATGGTGTGACTCCGGGGAGGGGCCCCTTGATGATTGACAGGAGGGCCTACTCAAGAGGTGAGAGGGTGGGGCCCAGAGGTGATTGGCAGGAGAGGGGCAGGGCCTAGAGGAGATTGGCAGAAGAGGGGGCAGGGCCTAGAGGAGATTGGCAGGAGAGGGGGTGGGGACCAGAGGTGATTGGCAGGTGAGGGGCAGGGCCTAGAGGAGATTGGCAGGAGAGGGGCAGGGCCTAGAGGAGATTGGCAGGAGAGGGGCAGGGCCTAGAGAAGATTGGCAGGAGAGGGGGTGGGGCCCAGAGGTGATTGGCAGGAGAGGGGCAGGGCCTAGAGGAGATTGGCAGAAGAGGGGGCAGGGCCTAGAGGAGATTAGCAGGAGAGGGCCCAATTTTCTTCCCGACCTGCCCTTTCTCTTGATAATTTCCCCCGGGTCCTGTCCCCTCTCTTTATAATCTTATCCTGGCCCAGCCCCCTCTCTTTATAATCCCCTCCTGGCCCAGCCCCCTCTCTTTATAATCTCCTGGCTCCGCCCCCTCTTTATAATCTCCTCCTGGCTCCGCCCCCGCTCTTTATAATCTCCTCCCTTCTCCGCCTCCTCTCTTTATAATCCCCTACTGGCCCCGCCTCCTATTTATAATCCCCTCCTGGCCCCGCCTCCTCTCTTTATAATCTCTTCATGGCTTCGCCCCCCTCTATGATCTCACCCCAGGCTCCGCCCCTCTTTATAATGTTCACCCGGCTCCGCCCCCTCTCTTTATAATCCCCTCCTGGCTCCGCCTCCTCTCTTTATAATCTCCCAGGCCCCGCCCCCTCTCTTTATAATCTCCTCCTGGCCCCGCCCCCTCTCTTCTGCTGTCAGTCGCAGCCGCTGAAGCGGAGGGAGCGGCGGATGCCGGGAGCAGACAGCGCACAGTAGCGCAGCCCATAGCAGCAATGTCCGCTGTCTGCTCCGCGGTGCTGACCCTCCTGAGCTGCTCCACAAGGCGGGAAGTATGAGTGCAGCAACCAAGCACACGTGACTGACGAAGCTCCGCCCCTGACAACCAACCACACGTGACTGCTGAAGCCCCGCCCCTAATTCAAAAACTAGACTACGCAGGCCCCGCCCCTTGTGCTGTGGTCATGGTAACCTATTGTTCTCTGTGACGTCACGGCGTTCTATGTTCTATTAGCGGTTGATGTCAGTGTGTGCGGTCATTTCTCCGGGGACAGCGAGGTGAGCGGAGCCACATTTACTACGGGGGAGACCTGATCATCGGCCATCACTACAGAGACCCGGATCAGTGTCATCGGGGCGGGGAACACATCACATCTCACTAACCACATTGTATACAGCCAGGGTCGGGCTGGGGGGTCTGGGGCCACCAGGGAATTTGATTCCAGGGGCCACCCACCCTTCAGCTACATACAGATACCGGTTAGCCTTTATACCATTATATTGGCGGCTCCTGCACTTCTGCTGTGCGCTCACTATACAGTGTTGGCCAAAAGTATTGACCCCCTGCAATTCTGTCAGATAATCCTCAGTTTCTTCCTGAAAATGATTGCAATCACACATTCTTTGCTATTATTATCTTCATTTAATTTGTCTTCAATGAAACACAAAAGAGAATGAAGCAAAAAGCAAAACATTGATCATTTCACACAACTCCAGAAATGGGCCGGACAAAAGTATTGGCACCCTCAGCCTAATACTTGGTTGCACAACCTTTAGCCAAAATAACTGCGATCAGCCGCTTCCGGTAACCATCAATGAGTTTCTTACAATGCTCTGCTGGAATTTTACACCATTCTTCTTTGGCAAACTGCTCCAGGTCCCTGATATTTGGAGGGTGCCTTCTCCAAACTGCCATTTTTAGATCTCTCCACAGGTGATCTATGGGATTCAGGTCTGGACTCATTGCTGCCACCTTAGAAGTCTCCAGTGCTTTCTCTCAAACCATTTTCTAGTGCTTTTTGAAGTGTGTTTTGGGTCATTGTCCTGCTGGAAGACCCATGACCTCTGAGGGAGACCCAGCTTTCTCGCACTGGGCCCTACATTATGCTGCACAATGTGTTGGTAGTCTTCAGACTTCATAATGCCATGCACACAGTCAAGCAGTCCAGTGCCAGAGGCAGCAATGCAACCCCAAAACATCAGGGAGCCTCCGCCATGTCTGACTGTAGGGAGCGTGTTCTTTTCTTTGAATGCCTCTTTTATTCTCCTGTAAACTCTATGTTGATGCCTTTGCCCATAAAGCTCTACTTTTGTCTCATCTGACCAGAGAACATTCTTCCAAAACGTTTTAGGCTTTCTCCGGTAAGTTTTGGCAAACTCCAGCCTGCCTTTTTTATGTCTCGGGGTAAGAAGTGGGGTCTTCCTGGGTATCCTACCATACAGTCCCTTTTCATTCAGACGCCGACGGACAGCACAGGTTGACACTGTTGTACCCTCGGACTGCAGGGCAGCTTGAACTTGTTTGGATGTTAGTCGAGGTTCTTTATCCACCATCCGCACAATCTTGCGTTGAAATCTCTCGTCAATTTTTCTTTTCCGACCACATATGGGGAGGTTAGCCACAGTGCCATGGGCTTTACACTTCTTGATGACACTGCGCACGGTAGACACAGGAACA
>JARQOC010002428.1:0-25585 GCA_033576535.1 Allobates femoralis | reverse complement strand
GTCCGTCAGTAGGACGTGACAGATTTTGCCCCGGCCATGGACCCCGCTGACGCTAGGTTTGATGCCCAGAGAGAGCTTGCCGGACTCCGCCAGAGTCATGACCAAATAGCGTCATTTGTCCAGTCCTTGGAGGCCCGTTTAGGGTCTCTCCCTGCCTCTGACCCCTCTCTCTCCTCCCAGGTGTTTCGTATCCACCAGGAATTGGACCACCAGAGGGAGATGCAGACCCGGTTGCTGTCCTTCATGTCCTCCGTTGACGACCGACTCATCAGCTTACAGAGAACGACAGACGCCTCGGGTTCCGTCTCCGCCTCATCCTCCGGACTCCCGGCTGGTGCTGCATCTTATCCACGGCTGTGCCAGCCTACCAGGTACTCCGGGGACCCTAAGGCTTGTCGGGGGTTTATTAACCAATGCCAACTCCATTTCCGGTTGTTACCCCACCAATTCCTGACGGATGAGGCAAGGGTGGCATTTCTGGCTTCTCACCTCGAGGGAGAAGCACTGGCATGGTTTAACCCCTTGCTGGAGAGAGAGGACCCCATTGTGTCGAACCTACAAGCCTTCCTGGATACGTTCCGTAGGACCTTTGACGAGCCCGGACGGGTAGCCTCCGCCACAGAGGCCCTCTTCACCCTACAGCAAGGTAACCTGTCTGTTGGTCAGTACGCTATCCGGTTTCGTACCCTAGCCTCCGAGCTCCGCTGGACGGATGAGCCCCTGATCGGTGTCTTCCGCCGGGGATTATCCAGTCGCATCAAGGACGAACTGGCTGTTCGGGATTTACCCAACTCCCTGGAGGAGCTCATTACCCTGGCTGTCCGGATCGATCGCCGCCTTCAAGAGCGGTCCAAGGAGCGGACACTGGAGAGGACTCAGGAGAGGCGATCTCCCCGTCTGGCTCCCACATTCCAGCGACCCCTTCTTCCTGCACCCTCGGCATCCCAAGCGGGCCACGAGTCCATGGAGGTTGATCGCACCCGTTTGAGTACCCAGACGAGAGAGGAGAGGATTACCCGGGGTCTGTGCCTTTACTGCGGAGGATCCGGTCACTTCCGTCGGCAGTGCCCCAAGCGGCCGGAAAACTCCTCCGTCTAGGTCAGGTAAGAGAGGCCAACCTAGGCGAGGGTGATTCCTCTCAACCTCTTACAATCTCTATCCAGGTGAAGGTCGGCAGTCTACGCCATTCGGAGATGGCATATCTGGATTCCGGGTCGGCTGGCAACTTCATACAGCAGGAGACGGCCCAGCGCCTGGGTATACCCATCCATCCTCTACAGCATCCACGCACCATCACTGCCGTTGATGGAAGACCTCTACGGGATTCGGTAACAAGCATCACAGGTGAAGTGGAGATACAAGTAGGGGCTCTGCACACGGAGCGTCTCACCTTCTATGTTCTGCCGTCCCTTTCCCCTCCCTTCCTGCTGGGCTTGCCATGGCTTCGCGTACATGAACCCGTGCTGGATTGGCGAACCGGTGAAGTCTTGCGGTGGGGCCCGAATTGCCACAGTCGATGTCTTCGTCCCGTAAGCCCCGCTCGGATGCCTCCCTCTCCGGCAGCCTTACCCGGTCTGCCGTCAGCCTACTGGTCCTATGCGGACGTCTTCGACAAGAAAGAAGCCGAGACGTTACCTCCTCATAGGCCGTACGACTGTCCCATCGATCTGGTCCCCGGGGTCTCACTCCCCAAGGGGCGCATCTACCCGCTGAACCCGCCCGAGACCCAGGCCATGGCAGAATATATTAGGGATAACCTAGCACGAGGATTCATTCAGAAGTCTTCTTCACCCGCCGGGGCGGGTTTCTTCTTCGTAAAGAAGAAGGACGGGTCTCTCCGACCGTGTATCGATTACCGGGGACTCAACGCCATAACGGTGAAGAACAGGTACCCGCTGCCCCTGATTCCCGAGCTCTTCGATCGGCTGCGGGGATCTCGGATCTTCACCAAGCTGGATCTACGGGGTGCGTACAATCTCGTCCGAATTCGAGCAGGCGATGAATGGAAAACCGCCTTCAACACGCGTGATGGCCACTACGAATATAAGGTAATGCCATTCGGCTTGAGCAATGCCCCTGCTGTATTTCAAGAATTCGTAAACGATGTCTTCCGGGATCTTCTCTATGTATGTGTCGTGGTCTACCTAGACGATATCCTGGTTTTTTCCCCCGATCTGCCCACTCACAGGCGAGATGTCCGGCGGGTCCTACGCCGATTGCGGGAGAACCGGCTGTACGCCAAATATGAGAAGTGTGTCTTCGAACAAACTTCCTTGCCCTTTCTAGGTTACATCGTCTCCGATACCGGACTCGAAATGGATCCAGAGAAGCTGTCCGCCGTCCTGAAGTGGCCCAGACCGGTGGGACTCAAGGCGATCCAAAGGTTCCTGGGCTTCGCCAATTACTATCGGCAGTTTATTCCTCGGTTCTCGGATGTAGTTAAACCACTCACCACTTTAACCCGGAAGGGGACGCCCGCCAAGGCTTGGACCCCCGAGGCCGAGTCCGCCTTTTTAACGCTCAAGAATGCGTTTTCTTCTGCTCCTGCTCTCCACAGGCCCATGGCGGATAAGCAGTTCTTTCTGGAGGTGGACGCATCCTCCTCGGGAGCAGGAGCCGTTCTCACCCAGAAGACCTCCACGGGACGCATGGTGACGTGCGGTTTTTTCTCCAAAGCTTTTACCTCCTGTGAAAGGAATTACTCCATCGGGGACCGGGAGTTGCTTGCCATCAAGATGGCTCTGGAGGAATGGCGCCACCTCCTTGAGGGCGCAGTACACCCAGTGGTGATCTACACCGACCACAAGAACCTGGCTTATCTGCAGTCTGCTCAGAGGCTCAACCCCCGGCAGGCACGATGGTCGCTGTTCTTTGCTCGTTTTACCTTTCGTCTTCATTTCCGCCCGGCAGACAAGAATATCAAGGCAGACGCCTTGTCTCGGTCCTTTCACGTCGAGGACCAGGAGGAGGAGCCACGCCCCATCATCAGTCCATCCAGTCTCGGTATAGTAGCTCCTCTCCGACTGTCTCTTCCCCCACCAGGTAAAACACTGGTAGCCGAGGCGGATCGAGGACACGTCCTGACCTGGGGTCATTCTTCTAGAGTCGCAGGGCATGTGGGTATAACGAAGACCCTACAGTTGATAGGACGACACTACTGGTGGCCTCAGATGCGACAGGATGTTACGGACTTCGTTTCCGCATGTTCCTCTTGTGCACGTCACAAGACGCCCAAGCGACTGCCCGTCGGGCCTCTTCTCCCTCTACCGGTACCCTCTGAGCCCTGGAGGCACATCGCGATGGACTTCGTCACCGACCTCCCGGCCTCCTCCGGTAACACAGTGGTATGGGTAGTCGTGGACAGGTTTTCCAAAATGGCCCACTTCATACCGTTGCCTGGCCTTCCCTCTGCACCCCGGTTAGCGGAGCTGTTCTTCCTTCATATCCTCCGCTTACATGGTCTGCCAGCCCATATCGTGTCCGATAGAGGCGTGCAATTCGTCTCCCGATTCTGGCGGTCGCTCTGCAAGAAACTCGATGTCACATTGGATTTCTCATCTGCTTATCATCCGCAATCCAATGGGCAGGTGGAACGAGTGAATCAGGTGCTGTCTGGCTACTTACGGCACTACATCAACGCCCATCATGACAACTGGGTCTCCCTGCTTCCCTGGGCAGAGTTCGCCTATAACAACCATGTCGGTGAGTCTTCGCATAACTCTCCTTTTTTCATAGTCTACGGACACCATCCAAGGATACCGACACCCGTGGCCATCTCAACCCCAAATCCGGCAGCGGAGCAGGTAGCACGTGACTTCCCCCGGATCTGGACCGAGACGCGGTCTGCCCTGGAAAAAGCATCTAGACGGATGAAAGACCATGCCGACAAACGACGTTTGGACGCCCCCCTGTTCCAGCCAGGGGATAAGGTATGGCTTTCTTCCAAGTATGTCCGTCTCAAGGTGCCGTCCTACAAATTGGGCCCTCGCTACATTGGTCCCTTTGTCGTCATCCGGAGGATAAACGAGGTATGCTACCAGCTGAAATTGCCGCCTACTCTGCGTATCCATAATTCTTTCCACCGGTCTCTCCTCAAACCTCTAGTCCTCAACCGGTACTCCCAAGAGTCTGGAGCACGGCCCCCGCCGGTCTCGGCTTCAGACGTCTTCGAGGTCAGTGCCATCCTGGACATGAAGAAGAGGGGCCGTTCCACTTGGTACCTGGTTGACTGGAAGGGGTTCGGTCCTGAAGAACGGTCCTGGGAGCCGGAGGAGAACATCAATGCTCCTCGCCTCTTGCGCAGGTTTCATGCCGGCCTGGTTCCGGGGGGGCGTGGAGGGGGGAGTACTGTAACTGCCCCGCGGTCCAGCGCCTCCGCCCTGCACCCTGCTCGTCCCTCTTCCCGTGCAGTTACCCTTCCTTCCCGGTTCCGGGGTCAGGGTTCCAGGTTACAGGCCGTCCGCAGGCGATCCCGGGGTTCCAGGGTGCTCCATCGCACACCTGCTGCTCAGACTGTCGCTCCCTGACTGCTGCCCTGCTCTGCTTCCCCTCAGTGTGTTCACTAGGGGGCGGGGCCGCTCTCTCTGCTACCTTTATAGGGCCAGCTGCCAATTAGGCTGCCCCGCCTCTCGGCCAATCCCTGTAGGGCAGCAGGTATATAAAGTGTGCACTTGCTTCTGGACCTTGCCGGGCAACTTCATTCATCCTGAAGTTGCCGGTCCTGGTCCTATTGTATGCTGTGATTCTGCAGTATTTAACATACATCTGTTTGTCTTGTTGCAGTGTCGCTGTTCTGCCTCCGTGTTGCTCCGTGCTGCGTCACTACCTTTCCTCCGGACGGTCCTTGTGTGGTTTCCCTGGACTTCCCCGGACCGGACTCCGTGGTGCTCGCAATCCTCCGTACTGTTTCCGTGCAGCTCCTCTGCCGCTTATCCGGATTCCCCGTGGTCCTGGATCTCCCTGGTTCTTGGATCTCTCCGTGTTCCTGGATCTCCCTGCGTTCCTAGTTCCCTGTGCTCCTGGTGCTCTGTATTCACGGTCCTCGTTTCGTATTGTATTCCCGGGTGCTGTTTCATTACCACGTCGCCTGGGGTCGGTTGAACACTTGTGTCCGTAGCATTGGCCCCTTCGAGGCTGATCCCGGCGGTATCCCTGTATAGGGGTCAAGCGCTCCGGGGTCTCCCTCGCTGGGTCTCCAGTGTTGCGGCCTTGTGGCCCTCTCCAGGGGCGTGTAGTTCTGTGTTTTTGTTGTCTGTAATAAACCCGTTAACTCTACGGTACGTGTCTGCCTCTCTATCACCCGGTGTCAGCATCCGCTTTACGCGGTCCAGTGGGTCCACGTGTGTAGTCCGTCAGTAGGACGTGACAGCCTCTTTTTTTCTCCTGTAAACTCTATGTTTATGCCTTTGCCCATAAAGCTCTACTTTTGTCTCATCTGACCAGAGAACATTCTTCCAAAACGTTTTAGGCTTTCTCAGGTAAGTTTTGGCAAACTCCAGCCTGGCTTTTTTATGTCTCGGGGTAAGAAGTGGGGTCTTCCTGGGTTTCCTACCATACAGTCCCTTTTCATTCAGACGCCGACAGATAGTACGGGTTGACACTGTTGTACCCTCGGACTGCAGGGCAGCTTGAACTTGTTTGGATATTAGTCGAGGTTCTTTATCCACCATCCGCACAATCTTGTGTTGAAATCTCTCGTCAATTTTTCTTTTCCGTCCACATCTAGGGAGGTTAGCCACAGTGCCATGGGCTTTAAACCTCTTGATGACACTGCGCACGGTAGACACAGGAACATTCAGGTCTTCGGAGATGGACTTGTAGCCTTGAGATTGCTCATGCTTCCTCACAATTTGGTTTCTCAAGTCCTCAGACAGTTCTTTGGTCTTCTTTCTTTTCTCCATGCTCAATGTGGTACACACAAGGACACAGGACAGAGGTTGAGTCAACTTTAATCCATGTCAACTGGCTGCAAGTGTGATTTAGTTATTGCCAACACCTGTTAGGTGCCACAGGTAAGTTACAGGTGCTGTTAATTACACAAATTAGGGAAGCATCACATGATTTTTCTAACAGTGCCAATACTTTTGTCCTCCCCCTTTTTTATGTTTGGTGGAATTAGATCCAATTTGGCTTTAGGACAATTCTTTTTGTGTTTTTTCCATTGAAGACAAATTAAATGAAGATAATAATACCAAAGAATTTGTGATTGCAATCATTTTCAGGAAGAAACTGAGTATTACCTGACAGAATTGCAGGGGTGTCAATACTTTTGGCCACAACTGTACACTGCACACAGGTAGATGTCGGCCTGGGAGCTGAGGATGGAGCGGCTTATTCTTATCCAGATGTGGCTGTCTCCTCTTCACGGCTCTGATATGTTCATGGAGCTCCTCTTTGTACCAGACTAATATTCCTCCTGAGCTCCGGCCCGGTTTGAGGTTTTTGTTCTTCAGGGCGGAGACAGAGAATCCCCTGTATCCGGTGGGGACGTAGGATTCATTATTTGCTTTAGTCAATGTTTCAAGGAGGATCTTATCTCTGTAGTAAGCTCGGTTCTGCTCTCTTTTTTTTTTGAACCATCATTTTTATTTTTTATTATACATTGTAAGCAAACATACAGTTGCACTCATGACAGAGGAATAACAGTAAATATCAAACAGCAACATTGGAAAAAGTACAACATATTATGTCATAGTGCTCTGATATCAGTAACCATTTTATATTCATGCTCTATAGAATATTACCTAGTAACTCCCAAACCCACCCACTTCCCGTCCTAGAGTACATCTCAACAGATCTTGTGCATATTTGAGTTTACTGTAAGTTTCGTAGTGGAGTTTTATGCCCGTCAGGCACATTTGAGTTTCCCCAATGTACCTCCCAGGTCCTCATTGGCGTACCATGCTGAAGATCTATGGGATAGCATGAAAGTCCTTATTTCTACATCAGTGAATTCCTGTTCAATGAATCCTCTCCACTTATTAAAAAAAGTTTTTGTTAGTTTACTGGGGTTACGTGCGGCGTCTAAGGACTCGATTGCAAGTGTTTTTCGCAGTGAATTTTTGACCTGTGCCAGGTCAGGGGGTCTATCATTCAACCAGAACTGCAGCAGCAATCGTTTCGCAGTCATTGCAATATAGTGAAACAGTATATGTGGTTGTGTCATTCCTGTCGAGTTATTCTGGTGGTGAAAAAGCCATAGCATTGGGTTCAATTTGTCTAGACCTGCGCATATTCCCCTCGCCCATTGTTCAACTGAGGTCCAGAATCTTTGAGTGGCAGGGCAGGACCAAAGACCATGCTCCAGATCTGTCATGTGTGCTTTACATTTAGGGCAATTTACCCATGTCTCTTGTCTACCTGGTGTCGGGGGTATGTTAAATGCCAATATTGTCCCATGAATAATCCTATATTGGGAGTCTCTCCAGCGCTCGTCTTGTATGATTCGTCTGCAGGCCCCCCAGCCCTCTATTATTTTCTGGGTAAGATCAGGGTCCTTCATGTGTTTTTTCCATTTTGTGAAGAGGGGTGTCTTCTTTGCAGGCCGTAAAACCGTCTGCAAATTAGCGTAGAGAGAGGTTATGGATATATCTTCCTCATTCATAGCCAATAATTTGGACCATAGATTATCACTGACCTCTCTCGATATATCATTCAATTGCGAGAGTAGGTAATGATGAATCTGGCGGTACTGCATGGCCTGATGCCGAGGAAGGTTGTAAGTGTGGAGGACCTCATTTTCAGTCATCCATCTTCTTTCTCCTGGGATCATAAGGTCATTCAGCGTTTTGATTCCCTTCTCTCTCCAAGCCAAGAACAGACGGCTCTCACGCCCTAACGGGAAAGCCGGGCACTTCCATGGGTTGAGTTGCTTAGAAATCTTCCAAGACAGATTAAGTTTTTTCCTTACCCCCTTCCATGTTGCTATCGTGTCTCTAAATATTATTGTGTTTTTAATAGATTTGGGCAACTGGGGCAGTGGCGTATGCAGCAACGCTGACAATTCCCAGGGTCTAGTAAACTCTCCCTCGAGGGCTGTATCTGAGTGTCTGCCAGTGCCCCTCACCCAATCCAAAACGTTGCGTAAGATACAAGCTAAGTTATAGCCACGAATATCTGGAATTTGAAGGCCCCCTTCTTGTCTTTGTCGTACCAAAACATTAAAAGCAAGTCTGGGTTTCTTCCCCTTCCATAGGAATTTCGAGAAGGCCTTGTTCAATCTATTCAAGTCTGTATGTTTTAGTAGCATGGGGATATTTTGGAGCGGGTACAATAGTCTAGCGAAGCTAATCATCTTAAGGAGATGACTTCTTCCCATCAACGAAAGTGGCAAATTGGCCCATCTCGTAAGCTCCTTTTCAATTTTTAGGATAATTGGGGTAAAATTCAATTTGTAAGTTTGAGTGGGATTTCTAGCCAAGTGGATACCCAAGTACTTAATGCTGTCTTTAGCAACTGGTATGTTGCACAATTGCGAACACTGTGAAAGTCTACTTTTTGAGTTAAGGAACATTATCTCACACTTTTCTTTGTTTAGTCGGAAACCTGATTGTTTACCTAAGGTGTCAATGGTTTCAAGAACGTGAGGAAGATCTCTTTCTGGATTTTGCATGTATAAGACAATATCATCAGCAAAAAGTGACAGTTTGACTTCTTTGATTCCCACCCTGAAGCCTTCATAGATGGAGCTCTGCTCCAGGTATAAAGCTAGTGGTTCTATGGCCATGTTGAACAACAGGGGTGACAGCGGGCACCCCTGTCTCGTTCCCTTCTGCAAGGAAAAGGAGTCCGACAAATAACCAGGCGTACTGACACAAGCTTTTGGGTTGCTATATAAAGACTGGAGGAACTGTCTGAACGGGCCCACTATTCCAATCGAATCCAAGACCCTACCCAGCCATGACCACCTCACATTATCAAAGGCTTTTTCTGCATCTAAGGTGATCACGGCTGGGTCCCCCTCTCCTTTTCTATTTTCTTTCCCATGACATCAATTAAGAACATCGTTCGTCTAATATTAGTCGTGGTCGACCTCCCTTTAATGAATCCCGCTTGGTGTGGGGGTATCAGTCTAGGCATGATTGTCGCTAACCTATCTGCCATTATTTTAGAGAGGAGTTTTAGGTCCTGATTTATCAGGGAGATCGGTCTAAAGCTTGCAGGGTCTGTTAGTACTTTTCCTATTTTAGGGATGAGTTTTATGTGGGCCAAGTTCATTCTATCTGGAATAGGGGCTCCCTGGAGTATTGAATTAAATAAGTCACCCAGAACCGGGGAAACCTGTTCCTTAAGGGCCTTGAAAAATGCACCATTGTATCCATCTGGTCCAGGTGCTTTACCCGGGTCTATGTTTCGTATGGCATTCTCTACCTCTTCTATCGTGATAGGACCATTCAAGAATTGTTTGTCCTCTTCTGTCACACTCGGCAGACGTATCAAGTGTAGCAAGTCAGGCTGTGCGGGTGCGACAGGTTCGGATTCCGAGTACAGAGATGCATAAAATTTTCCCAGGGCCTGACTGATGTCTCTGGGGTTGGACCAGATGTTACCTCGTTTATCGATTATAGTTTGAATCGGGGGGGATAATTGTTTACCACGAGACAGCCGCGCTAGCAGCCGCCCTGCCTTGTCCCCAAATTTATGGAGATTAAGTTCCATTCTATTTTTATATAAATCTTCCCTGCGTTTTGCCCAAGTATCAAATTTATCTTTTGCCTGTTGCCACCTTTCCTTGTCTGGTTCAGCCATCGTGTTTTTATAATGAGAGTAGGTAGTTCTCACCTCATTGCTAGCCGCTACAAATTGTTCCTTTGTTTTCTTCTTTATCCCCATGCTGTACGCCATTATCTGGCCTCTCAACACCGTTTTCGCTGTCTCCCAAAACAGACACGGGTCGGAGCGATGTGTTTCATTATCACTTGAATAGATTGACCACCATTCTTTAAGTAGGGAAACAAAATTTTCATTTTTAGTGTAAGTGTCAGGAAACCTCCACAGATAGTCCGTGCCCTTTTCGTAAGTATCTTTAGATTCCAACACCAACGGGCTGTGGTCAGATATCACCATGTCCTCAATTTTGATTTCAGTTGTTCTTTGCAATATATTAATAGATGTAAAGAACATGTCAATCCTGGACCAGGACCCGTGGGGGTGGGAGAAATGGGTAAATTCTCTATCGAGAGGGTGCATCGTTCTCCATGCGTCGACCATATTTATAGCCGCGAAGAGAGTGTCAAGGAAAGTGTCAGTCTGTGTTTTCGTTGGTGACTGAAAGTCCCTTCTCAGGGGTATTGAGTGTCTCCTATCCTCCTCCTCGTCTAATACCATATTGAAGTCGCCCCCTACTATTCTGTTGTGATTCTTGTCTAACAGGAGTCTCGTCTGCAGCTCCTGGTAGAAGGATTTTTGGTTCGTGTTAGGAGCATAAATATTATGTATAGAAAAGACGTCTTTCTGGATTTGAATGCTCATTTGAATCATCCTACCTACTTCGTCTATTTGTGTGGACAGAACTTTATGCGGTAGAGAGCTATTGATCAAGATTAGAACTCCTGCCTTTCTTTCCACCGCACCAGACCCGTATATCTCCCCTACCCACAACTTCTTAAGTCTGAAAAAATCCTCAGGCGTCAGGTGGGTCTCCTGCAACAAAGCAACATCTGCACGAAGCCTTTTAAGATGGCGTAGTATCATCATGCGCTTTGCTGGTGAGCGCATACCCTTTACGTTCCAGGAGACCCACCTAACCATCGCGACCCCCTTCTTGCGGTGTGTCTGACAGGTTTTGTTTCATAAGCCATCTATGTTTCTTTCTCCATAGCCGAGTCCAGAAGAGGTTGATTAAATTCCAGGCTATACAGTAATATGTTTTTGTTCTGTTGAAGATGACTCCAGGTACCTTTTCCCTCCCCATCCCCCTACCTACGAATCTATTGTCCTCACTCCTCCTTTTCAATCCTAATGTAAGACTTCTCTTCTTCCCTCCAATGCAGCCCATACATCCACTTCTTGCCCCACCTCGGCAACCGGCAAATTGTTAATGATACAGTCTTGTTCTGCTATGCACCCTTAGCTTACTCCCTTTTTCCCCTTTTCAGTTTCTCCCCCCCCCCCAATAGACAGACAACATAATCTCAGTATAACTTGCTTATCCTCCCCCTCCCCCTCCCCCCCCGTCCCCCACAGCCCCCGTCAGAATATATAAACATCACAGTTATAGGTAGAGTGTCTTTAGTGCGTTACCAAATGGCCACATGCCATTATTTTACCATCTAAGTTATTCACAGTATTCATCTCAACCCCCCCCCCCCCGCCCCTCCACCAGTAGGATCAGAGTCCAAACATATTGTTTCAAAGGTGAACCTGTCTCAAGTCGGGGTCCGATTCTCCCTTGCGTGGATGTATTTTGGACTTCATTTCTCCTCGGCTCCCCCCTCCTCGACCTCCACCACCAAGAACCTATAGGGAAAGAGCGGGAAAGCGAAGAGAGAGAAGGGGGGGGAAAGAGAGAGGGGGGGGCGGGGGGGGGGAAGAGACAAGGGGAGAGAGACAAAGGGCGGAGGGGGGAAGTTCACATCAAGCGCATAAACCGAAAATGAGGCTAGCCCGGGGGGGGGAGCGCCGAGAGTTCTTCCTGGGGAAAAGTTGAGGAAGAAGATCGATGGATCAGAAAAACATCTTGGGCAATGACGTTAACGGAGAGGGCAGTGTTGCGCACTTCAAAGTCTCTGTGGTCTGTCTTTTTATTTGTAGAGTCTTCTCCTTATCTTCTTCCCACGTCAGTAGCAGCAGTGATTATCTTCTCCATCTTGTCTAGTAATTGCTTCAGCATCATTTCTTTTTTTGCCATCGAGATCCTGTCTGCCGTTGCTGTCTGGGTGTTCCACCTCTGGATGGTGGACCTTCATTTATGGTATTAGAACGTAGCCTGTACGATCTCCCCGGTTCACGCTCCTCTCTTGTTTCCCTCTCCGGGCTTCGAGTTATTGGTGTTTTATCTGTGCCAGCATTAGGAGGTGTCGCAGCCCTTGGTGAACAAATGATATTAGAAATTGCAGCCATTGCATCATCTGGGTCTGTGAATGTCAATAGTGTCCCTCCTTTAGACCGGAACCTCAGGGTGGCAGGAAAATTTAGCTGAAAGCGTACGTTTCTTTTGTATAGGATGGAACAGACTTCGCTAAAAGCTCGTCTGCGGCGGGAGACTTCTGGGAGTAGTCCGCAAAGACTAGCACTCTTTGGCCATGTAGCGTTAGGGGCAGTTTTCTGGCCTTATAAGCTCTGAGGATTTCTTCTTTGTCTCTATGATTTAAAAATTTTGCAATAGAATGTCTTGGCTTGTCGCTAGAGTTTCCAGAGAAGGAAGGGTCTCTTGAGGTAGCTGCGGTTGTGATCGCATTGTCTCTGGGTGGCCCAAGTCTATGGGTGCGTTCTGTTTTGCACCTGTGTTGTAGGCCCAGGGCTTTGGGCAGGTCTACCTCGAAGATCTCTACAAGCTGGTCTGCTGGGATAGATTCAGACAGGCCTACTATCTTGAGATTGCTCCGTCGTGATCTGTTCTCCAGATCTTCTAATTTTGAGAAGGCATATTCTGAGCGCTTTTGTAGTGCCTCTACTTGGTCTTCCAGCTCTAATATTCTGTCTTCAGCAGAGCCAATTCTGGTTTCTGACTCCTTTAATCTCTGGTCATGGGCTTCTGCTTTTCTCTTAAGCTCTACAGTGGAAGCGGCCACCATGTCAGCAATTACTGATTTAAACTCCTCAGCCATGTGAATGGCCAGCTCTTTGGCCAGCATTTTATAGTCTATAGTTTGCCCCTCCTGTCTCCTGTTTATGTGCATCTCGTGCAGTACTTGTGATTTTTCTACTAGCCTTGTCTGGACCTGTAATCTGTCCTCCAGAGAGCCCTCCACGCTCCCCCTGCTATGATCAGGTGTTCCCCTCCGGTCTCCACCTTCCAGGGCTTCATGCTGCGACCCCTTAGTAGTTCCCTGCTCATCAGCTTTGTGCCAGGTTGAGTCGGTTGTCTCCCGCCCCGCAGCGCAGCTCGCGCTCTGGGCGCCATCAGCCGCGGCCTCGCGCTGAGGAGGAGATCGGCTATCTCCCCCTGTGCGCGTCACATACCGGTCCATGTCAGTTTCAGGAGGGTGTCCTGTTCCTCCGTTGCTCGCTGGTTGCTAGGGGGGAGTCGGGTGCACAGAGGACGCCTGGATGAGGCCGGATTGCCGCGGCGGGTCCCGGAGCTCTGTTACATGCGGCTGGTCATGGCGGCGCCGGAACCGGAAGCCCCCGGTTCTGCTCTCTTATCTCTGTAGTAAGCTCGGTTCTGCTCTCTTATCTCTGTAGTAAGCTCGGTTCTGTTCTCTTATCTCTGTAGTAAGATCGGTTCTGTTCTCTTATCTCTGTAGTAAGCTCGGTTCTGCTCTCTTATCTCTGTAGTAAGCTCGGTTCTGCTCTCTTATCCCTGTAGTTAGCTCAGTTCTGCTCTCTTATCTCTGTAGTAAGCTCGGTTCTGCTCTTATCTCTGTAGTAAGCTTGGTTCTGCTCCCTTATCTCTGTAGTAAGCTCGGTTCTGCTCCCTTATCTCTGTAGTAAGCTCGGTTCTGCTCTCTTATCTCTGTATTAAGCTCAGTTCTGTTCTCTTATCTCTGTAGTAAGCTCGGTTCTGCTCTCTTATCTCTGTATTAAGCTCACTTCTGTTCTCTTATCTGTGTAGTAAGCTCGGTTCTGTTCTCTTATCTCTGTAGTAAGCTCAGTTCTGCTCCCTTATCTCTGTAGTAAGCTCGGTTCTGCTCCCTTATCTCTGTAGTAAGCTCGGTTCTGTTCTCTTATCTCTGTAGTAAGCTCAGTTCTGCTCCCTTATCTCTGTAGTAAGCTCGGTTCTGCTCTCTTATCTCTGTAGTAAGCTCGGTTCTGCTCCCTTATCTCTGTAGTAAGCTCGGTTCTGCTCTCTTATCGCTGTAGTAAGCTCAGTTCTGTTCTCTTATCTCAGTAGTAAGCTCGGTTCTGCTCCCTTATCTCTGTAGTAAGCTTGGTTCTGTTCTCTTATCTCTGTAGTAAGCTCAGTTCTGCTCCCTTATCTCTGTAGTAAGCTTGGTTCTGCTCTCTTATCTCTGTAGTAAGCTCGGTTCTGCTCTCTTATCGCTGTAGTAAGCTCGGTTCTGCTCTCTTATCGCTGTAGTAAGCTCAGTTCTGTTCTCTTATCTCTGTAGTAAGCTCGGTTCTGCTCTCTTATCTCTGTAGTAAGCTCGGTTCTGCTCCCTTATCTCTGTAGTAAGCTCGGTTCTGCTCTCTTATCTCTGTATTAAGCTCGGTTCTGCTCTCTTATCTCTGTAGTAAGCTCGGTTCTGCTCCCTTATCTCTGTAGTAAGCTTGGTTCTGGTGCTTTTTATTATTTTATAGGATTCCCGGATGAAGACGAGGAGACATGTATATTTGTATATATACATATATACGTATATAAAATTTTAATGAAGAATGGACTTTTTCTATGAAGAAACCTATTTACCCTTTTGGGTGTGTTTTAGATATTGCCATGGTAAATTATTTTTTAGGCATTTTCTGTCGATTTTGGATTCAGTTGGGATTAGAATGATGACTGGTAATGATTTATTGACATATATTATTTTTTGGTTTTTTCTATAATTTTTTCTGTATATTTTGTTTTTTACAAAGAATATAATTATTCATATATTAATTTTTTATTACAAATTTAATATTTTTTATTATTTATTATTCATTTTTCATTATTTTTTATTATTATTTATTATTTTTTATTATTATTTATTATTTTTTATTTAACACTTATTGTTTGATTTTTATTTTGACCATTTTTTACTATTTATTTTCAATTTTTTATTCATTATTATTTTTTCATATATAATTTTTCTATATATTTTTTTTTTTTCTATTTTTCATTATTTTTTGCATTTAATTTATTATCTTTTATTTTTATTTTTACATTAATTTTTATTTTTTATTTTTATTATTTTTTCTTTTTCTTTTTCTTTAATAAAATAAAAAATTCCAGTGTTTTTGATTTGATCCCACACACATACATTTAATGGCTTTTATACACGAATTATACATTTATGGTGATGAGTTAATCGTCCCACTTGAATCCATTCACTTTTTTTGCTATTTACACTTACACTTTGTTCTGGTTATTGGGATTTTCACTCAATGATCTAGATGTTTGTATGTTGCAGAACTCTCCTCTATTTTTGTAGATATTGACCATTTTGGGTATGAGTGCAGCCCTCACAACTCCATAGTGTAAGTGTAACTTTGTACACATCCTTTCCTAGCCTTGCCTGTGTGCGCGTGCGCTTGCTCCGGCGGCCGCAGTGATGGTTTCCATGGGGTCGCGTCTATCCACGTCGCTCCCCCGCCCTCCCGTGTGACGCGTCCGGGGGAGGTTCCGGGGAAGTGACGTCAGACGCCGAACCTGGGAGCTGCGTTGCTGCTGCAATGGACAAAGCGCCATTACCATCGCACCTGCTATTCATTCATTCACTCCTCTATAAAAACGCAATACCTCTTATCAGCGGCACCCTCTGGAAGAAGCCGCAGGGCGAAACGCGTCAGGGTGACGGTGCATCATATTTGGACAGGTAATTATACCTCCACTGAGGTGATTAGACCTTATTGGACACTTGTCCCACCTCAGTACAGGAGATATATGGGAGGCTGCATGTGTTTGGTGTAGCTTGTGTAGCTGGTGTATCTATGAGGATTTACTTGGATCTTATCTAGGACTCCTGCATTCATCCATTTGGCTATCTGTGTATGTTCTAGTATAGGAGAATTACATGTCTCCTTTGTGGTGGAATTAATGTTGTACTACCTAGGGAGAATGTGGGTTTAATTCTATCCCATGGTTTTATGGATTAGGATCTGTGATCATCCTTTCTATGTACACTGGGCTATCTCTGAGAGTTTCTTTTATGTGCACTGCTCCACTTTTTGGGTTATAGTTCACCCTTGTTCCATACTGTAACTATTTGTTCATTCACTTAAAATTGCCTTGTTTAATATACCTCTGTCACTTCATACTGCCTTCACATTTCTGGTATTTCTGTGAAAGAATTATTATGTGTGATATTGATTTTTTATCACTCCTGTCACCACTATTGTTTATGTTTTGTGAAGAGGTGGCACGTTACTCACTATTATACACAGATAGGCAGATTTTAATTGCATTTAATGTTGTTTTTTGGTGTTTAATTGCATTGCACATGGCCCTTTAGCTTTACATATAGAGCCTCTCAGGACCACATTACCTGCTTGTGGGAAGTGGAAATTGATATTTTTCTCTATTATCTCCCTTGGTTATATTAATATTTTTTTAGGGAACCCCCAAGAACTTAAATAATTGATTTATGCAGGTGTCTTACTGACTTATATAGGATGCGAAATCCCCTTGTAGATTAGCTTACCATTTAATGTTTCTGTGGCTCTCATCCCTGTTTCTGATCCGCAATATTTGGATGCATTATTATCGTGGTGTTTTTTATCCAATGATGTATTATTTATATATGTTTTGTGTATTTAACTATGTATCAATAAAATTAATTAATTTTATACCATAATTTGGGCTGATAACTCATTTGTCATATAGGTTTTTGTTTACTCAGAGTTTGCCTGTCTAACCATAGTGGCCTATTAATCTGGTTCTCTTATCTCTGTAGTAAGCTCAGTTCTGCTCTCTTATCTCTGTAGTAAGCTCGGGTTTTGCTCTCTTATCTCTGTAGTAAGCTCGGTTCTGTTCTCTTATCTCTGTAGTAAGCTCGGTTCTGTTCTCTTATCTCTGTAGTAAGCTCGGTTCTGTCTCTTATCTCTGTAGTAAGCTCGGTTCTGTTCTCTTATCTCTGTAGTAAGCTCGGTTCTGCTCTCTTATCTCTGTAGTAAGCTCGGTTCTGCTCTCTTATCTCTGTAGTAAGCTCGGTTCTGCTCTCTTATCTCTGTAGTAAGCTCGGTTCTGCTCTCTTATCTCTGTAGTAAGCTCAGTTCTGCTCTCTTATCTCTGTAGTAAGCTCGGTTCTGCTCTCTTATCTCTGTAGTAAGCTCGTTCTGTTCCTTATCTCTGTAGTAAGCTCGTTCTGCTTCCTTATCTCTGTAGTAAGCTCGGTTCTGTCTCTCTATCTCTGTAGTAAGCTCGGTTCTGCTCTCTTATCTCTGTAGTAAGCTCGTTCTGCTCTCTTATCTCTGTAGTAAGCTCGGTTCTGTTCTCTTATCTCTGTAGTAAGCTCGGTTCTGCTCTCTTATCTCTGTAGTAAGCTCAGTTCTGTTCTCATTACTCTGTAGTAAGCTCGGTTCTGCTCCTTATCTCTGTAGTAAGCTCAGGTTCTGCTCTCTTATCTCTGTAGTAAGCTCGGTTCTGCTCTCTTATCTCTGTAGTAAGCTCGTTCTGCTCTCTTATCTCTGTAGTAAGCTCAGGTTCTGCTCCTTATCTCTGTAGTAAGCTCAGTTCTGCTCTCTTATCTCTGTAGTAAGCTCAGTTCTGTTCTCTTATCTCTGTAGTAAGCTCGGTTCTGCTCTCTTATCTCTGTAGTAAGCTCGGTTCTGCTCTCTTATCTCTGTAGTAAGCTCGGTTCTGCTCTTATCTGTAGGCTCGTTCTGCTCTTATCTCTGTAGTAAGCTCAGTTCTGCTCTCTTATCTCTGTAGTAAGCTCGGTTCTGTCTCTTATCTCTGTAGTAAGCTCGGTTCTGTTCTCTTATCTCTGTAGTAAGCTCGGTTCTGCTCTCTTATCTCTGTAGTAAGCTCGGTTCTGCTCTCTTATCTCTGTAGTAAGCTCGGTTCTGCTCTCTTATCTCTGTAGTAAGCTCGGTTCTGCTCTCTTATCTCTGTAGTAAGCTCGGTTCTGCTCTCTTATCTCTGTAGTAAGCTCGGTTCTGCTCTCTTATCTCTGTAGTAAGCTCGGTTCTGCTCTCTTATCTCTGTAGTAAGCTCGGTTCTGCTCTCTTATCTCTGTAGTAAGCTCGGTTCTGCTCTCTTATCTCTGTAGTAAGCTCAGTTCTGCTCTCTTATCTCTGTAGTAAGCTCGGTTCTGTCTCTCTTATCTCTGTAGTAAGCTCGGTTCTGCTCTCTTATCTCTGTAGTAAGCTCGGTTCTGCTCTCTTATCTCTGTAGTAAGCTCGGTTCTGCTCTCTTATCTCTGTAGTAAGCTCGGTTCTGCTCTCTTATCTCTGTAGTAAGCTGGTTCTGTCTCTTATCTCTGTAGTAAGCTCGGTTCTGCTCTCTTATCTCTGTAGTAAGCTCAGTTCTGCTCTCTTATCTCTGTAGTAAGCTCGGTTCTGCTCTCTTATCTCTGTAGTAACGGTCTGCTCCTTATCTCTGTATAAGCTCGTCTTCTTATCTCTGTAGTAAGCTCGGTTCTGCTCTCTTATCTCTGTAGTAAGCTCGGTTCTGCTCTCTTATCTCTGTAGTAAGCTCGTTTCTGTGCTCTCTTATCTCTGTAGTAAGCTCGGTTCTGCTCTCTTATCTCTGTAGTAAGCTCGTTCTGCTCTCTTATCTCTGTAGTAAGCTCGGTTCTGCTCTTTATCTCTGTAGTAAGCTCGGTTCTGCTCTCTTATCTCTGTAGTAAGCTCGGTTCTGCTCTCTTATCTCTGTAGTAAGCTCGTTCTGCTCTCTTATCTCTGTAGTAAGCTCGTTCTGCTCTCTTATCTCTGTAGTAAGCTCGGTTCTGCTCCTTATCTCTGTAGTAAGCTCGGTCTTTCTTACTTAATCTCTGTAGTAAGCTGTTTGTTTGTACTCATTATCTCTAGTAATCTCGTTCTGCTTTTATCTCTGTAGTAACTCATTTGCTCTCTTATCTTGTTTAATCTCTGCTTCTTATCTTATGTAGTAAGCTCATTTCTGCTCTTTATCTCTGTAGTAAGCTGAGTTCTGTTTCTTATCTCTGATAATCGTTTTTTATTCTGGTTTTCTCTCTCTTATCTCTGTATAAGCTCGGTTTGCTTCTCTTTTCTCTGTAGTAAGCTCGGTTTCTGCTCTCTTATCTCTGTAGTAAGCTCAGTTCTGTTCTCTTATCTTCTGTAGTAAGCTAGTTCTGCTCTTTATCTCTGTAGTAAAGCTCGGTTCTGCTCTCTTATCTCTGTAGTAAAGCTCAGTTCTGTTCTCTTTTCTGTATAACTCGTTATGTTTTATCTCTGTATAAGTTTCTGCTCTCTTATCTCTGTAGTAAGCTGGTTCTGCTCTCTTATCTCTGTAGTAAGCTCGGTTCTGCTCCTTATCTCTGTAGTAAGCTCGGTTCTGTCTCTTATCTCTGTAGTAAGCTCGGTTCTGCTCTCTTATCTCTGTAGTAAGCTCGGTTCTGCTCCTTATCTCTGTAGTAAGCTCGTTCTGCTCTCTTATCTCTGTAGTAAGCTCGGTTCTGCTCTCTTATCTCTGTAGTAAGCTCGGTTTCTGCTCTCTTATCTCTGTAGTAAGCTCGGTTCTGCTCTCTTATCTCTGTAGTAAGCTCGGTTCTGCTTCTTATCTCTGTAGTAAGCTCGGTTCTGCTCTCTTATCGCTGTAGTAAGCTCGGTTCTGCTCTCTTATCTCTGTAGTAAGCTCGGTTCTGCTCTCTTATCCTGTAGTAAGCTCGGTTCTGCTCCCTATCTCTGTAGTAAGCTCGGTTCTGGTGCTTTTTATTATTTTATAGGATTCCCGGATGAAGACAGGAGACATGTATATTTGTATATATACATATATACGTATATAAAATTTTAATGAAGAATGGACTTTTTCTATGAAGAAACCTATTTACCCTTTTGGGTGTGTTTTTAAATATTGCCATGTTAAATTATTTTTTAGGCATTTTCTGTCGATTTTGGATTCATTTGGGATTAGAATGATGACTGGTAATGATTTATTGACATATATTATTTTTTGTTTTTTTCTATAATTTTTTCTGTATATTTTGTTTTTTACAAAGAATATAATTTTTCATATATTAATTTTTTATTAAAAATTTAATATTTTTTTATTCATTTTTCATTATTTTTTATTATTATTTATTATTTTTTATTTAACACTTATTATTGTTTCATTTTTATTTTGACAATTTTTTACTATTTATTTTCAATTTTTTATTGATTATTATTTTTTCATATATAATTTTTCTATATATATATTTTTTTTTCTATTTTTCATTATTTTTTGCATTTTATTTATTATTTATTATCTTTTTTTTTATTTTTACATTCATTTTTATTTTTTATTTTTATTATTTTTCTTTTTCTTTAATAAAATAAAAAATTCCAGTGTTTTTGATTTGATCCCACACACATACATTTAATTGCTTTTATACACGAATTATACATTTATGGTGATGAGTTAATCGTCCCACTTGAATCCATTCACTTTTTTTGCTATTTACACTTACACTTTGTTCTGGTTATTGGGATTTTCACTCAATGATCTAGATGTTTGTATGTTGCAGAACTTTCCTCTATTTTTGTAGATATTGACCATTTTGGGTATGAGTGAGCCCTCACAACTCCATAGTGTAAGTGTATCTTTGTACACATCCTTTCCTAGCCTTGCCTGTGTGCGCGTGCGCTTGCTCCGGCGGCCGCAGTGATGGTTTCCATGGGGACGCGTCTATCCACGTCGCTCCCCCGCCCTCCCGTGTGACGCGTCCGGGGAGGTTCCAGGGAAGTGACGTCAGACGCCGAACCTGGGAGCCGCGTTGCTGCGGCAATGGACAAAGTGCCATTACCATCGCACCTGCTATTCATTCATTCACTCCTCTATAAAAACGCAATACCTCTTATCAGCGGCACCCTCTGGAAGAAGCCGCAGGGCGAAACGCGTCAGGGTGACGGTGCATCATATTTGGACAGGTAATTATACCTCCACTGAGGTGATTAGACCTTATTGGACACTTGTCCCACCTCAGTACAGGAGATATATGGGAGGCTGCATGTGTTTGGTGTAGCTTGTGTAGCTGGTGTATCTATGAGGATTTACTTGGATCTTATCTAGGACTCCTGCATTCATCCATTTGGCTATCTGTGTATGTTCTAGTATAGGAGAATTACATGTCTCCTTTGTGGTGGAATTAATGTTGTACTACCTAGGGAGAATGTGGGTTTAATTCTATCCCATGGTTTTATGGATTAGGATCTGTGATCATCCTTTCTATGTACACTGGGCTATCTCTGAGAGTCTCTTTTATGTGCACTGCTCCACTTTTTGGGTTATAGTTCACCCTTGTTCCATACTGTAACTATTTGTTCATTCACTTAAAATCGCCTTGTTTAATATACCTCTGTCACTTCATACTGCCTTCACATTTCTGGTATTTCTGTGAAAGAATTATTATGTGTGATATTGATTTTTTATACTGTACCACTATTCTTACCACTATTGTTTATGTTTTGTGAAGAGGTGGCACGTTACTCACTATTATACACAGATAGGCAGATTTTAATTGCATTTAATGTTGTTTTTTGGTGTTTAATTGCATTGCACATGGCCCTTTAGCTTTCCATATAGAGCCTCTCAGGACCACATTACCTGCTTGTGGGAAGTGGAAATTGATATTTTTCTCTATTATCTCCCCTGGTTATATTAATATTTTTTTAGGGAACCCCCATGAACTTAAATAATTGATTTATGCAGGTGTCTTACTGACTTATATAGGATGCGAAATCCCCTTGTAGATTAGCTTACCATTTAATATTTCTGTGGCTCTCATCCCTGTTTCTGATCCGCAATATTTGGATGCATTATTATCGTGGTGTTTTTTTATCCAATGATGTATTATTTATATATGTTTTGTGTATTTAACTATGTATCAATAAAATTAATTAATTTTATACCATAATTTGGGCTGATAACTCATTTGTCATATAGGTTTTTGTTTACTCAGAGTTTGCCTGTCTAACCATAGTGGCCTATTATCTGGTTCTCTTATCTCTGTAGTAAGCTCAGGTTCTGCTCTCTTATCTCTGTAGTAAGCTCGTTCTGTCTCTCTTAATCTCTGTAGTAAGCTCGGTTCTGTTCTCTTATCTCTGTAGTAAGCTCGGTTCTGCTCTCTTATCTCTGTAGTAAGCTCGGTTCTGCTCTCTTATCTCTGTAGTAAGCTCGGTTTCTGCTCTCTTATCTCTGTAGTAAGCTCGGTTCTGCTCTCTTATCTCTGTAGTAAGCTCGGTTCTGTTCTCTTTATCTCTGTAGTAAGCTCGGTTCTGTTCTCTTATCTCTGTAGTAAGCTCGGTTCTGCTCTCTCTTATCTCTGTAGTAAGCTCGGTTCTGCTCTTTATCTCTGTAGTAAGCTCGGTTCTGCTCTCTTATCTCTGTAGTAAGCTTCGGTTCTGCTCTCTTATCTCTGTAGTAAGCTCGGTTCTGCTCTCTTATCTCTGTAGTAAGCTCGGTTCTGCTCTCTTATCTCTGTAGTAAGCTCGGTTCTGCTCTCTTATCTCTGTAGTAAGCTCGGTTCTGCTCTCTTATCTCTGTAGTAAGCTCGGTTCTGCTCCCTTATCTCTGTAGTAAGCTCGGTTCTGCTCCTTATCTCTGTAGTAAGCTCGGTTCTGTTCTCTTATCTCTGTAGTAAGCTCGGTTCTGCTCTCTTATCTCTGTAGTAAGCTCGGTTCTGCTCTCTTATCTCTGTAGTAAGCTCGGTTCTGCTCTCTTATCTCTGTAGTAAGCTCGGTTCTGTTTCTCTTATCTCTGTAGTAAGCTCGGTTCTGTTCTCTTATCTCTGTAGTAAGCTCGGTTCTGCTTCTCTTATCTCTGTAGTAAGCTCGGTTCTGCTCTCTTATCTCTGTAGTAAGCTCGGTTCTGCTCTCTTATCTCTGTAGTAAGCTCGGTTCTGCTCTCTTATCTCTGTAGTAAGCTCGGTTCTGCTCTCTTATCTCTGTAGTAAGCTCGGTTCTGCTCTCTTATCTCTGTAGTAAGCTCGGTTCTGCTCTCTTATCTCTGTAGTAAGCTCGGTTCTGCTCTCTTATCTCTGTAGTAAGCTCGGTTCTGCTCTCTTATCTCTGTAGTAAGCTCGGTTCTGCTCTCTTATCTCTGTAGTAAGCTCAGTTCTGCTCTCTTATCTCTGTAGTAAGCTCGGTTCTGCTCTCTTATCTCTGTAGTAAGCTCGGTTCTGCTCTCTTATCTCTGTAGTAAGCTCGGTTCTGCTCTCTTATCTCTGTAGTAAGCTCGGTTCTGCTCTCTTATCTCTGTAGTAAGCTCGGTTCTGTCTCTCTTATCTCTGTAGTAAGCTCGGTTCTGTTCTCTTATCTCTGTAGTAAGCTCGGTTCTGTTCTCTTATCTCTGTAGTAAGCTCGGTTCTGCTCTCTTATCTCTGTAGTAAGCTCGGTTCTGCTCCTTATCTCTGTAGTAAGCTCGGTTCTGCTCTCTTATCTCTGTAGTAAGCTCGGTTCTGCTCCCTTATCTCTGTAGTAAGCTCGTTCTGTCTTATCTCTGTATAAGCTGTTCGTCTCTTATCTCTGTAGTAAGCTCGGTTCTGCTTCTTATCTCTGTAGTAAGCTCGGTTCTGCTCTCTTATCTCTGTAGTAAGCTCGGTTCTGCTCTCTTATCTCTGTAGTAAGCTCGGTTCTGCTCTCTTATCGCTGTAGTAAGCTCGGTTCTGCTCTCTTATCTCTGTAGTAAGCTCGGTTTTGGTGCTTTTTATTATTTTATAGGATTCCTGGATGAAGACGAGGAGACATGTATATATACATATATACGTATATAAAATTTTAATGAAGAATGGACTTTTTCTATGAAGAAACCTATTTACCCTTTTGGGTGTGTTTTAGATATTGCCATATTAAATTATTTTTTAGGCATTTTCTGTCGATTTTGGATTCAGTTGGGATTAGAATTATGACTGGTAATGATTTATTGACATATTATTTTTTTGTTTTTTTTCTATAATTTTTTCTGTATTTTTTGTTTTTTACAAAGAATATAATTTTTCATATATTAATTTTTTATTAAAATTGTAATATTTTTTTATTATTTATTATTCATTATTTTTATTATTATTTATTATTTTTTATTTAACACTTATTATTTGTTTCATTTTTATTTTGACAATTTTTTACTATTTATTTTCAATTTTTTATTGATTTATTTTTTCATATATAATTTTTCTATATATATTTTTTTTTTCTATTTTTCATTATTTTTTGCATTTTATTTATTATTTATTATCTTTTATTTTTACATTCATTTATTTTTTATTTATTTTTTTCTTTTTCTTTAATAAAATAAAAAATTCCAGTGTTTTTGATTTGATCCCACACACATACATTTAATGGCTTTTTTATATACATTTATAGTGATGAGTTAATCGTCCCACTTGAATCCATTCACTTTTTTTGCTATTTACACTTACACTTTGTTCTGGTTATTGGGATTTTCACTCAATGATCTAGATGTTTGTATGTTGCAGAACTCTCCTCTATTTTTGTAGATATTGACCATTTTGGGTATGAGTGCAGCCCTCACAACTCCATAGTGTAAGTGTAACTTTGTACACATCCTTTCCTAGCCTTGCCTGTGTGCGCGTGCGCTTGCTCCGGCGGCCGCAGTGATGGTTTCCATGGGGACGCGTCTATCCACGTCGCTCCCCCGCCCTCCCGGTGACGCGTCCGGGGGAGGTTCCGGGGAAGTGACGTCAGACGCCGAACCTGGGAGCCGCGTTGCTGCGGCAATGGACAAAGCGCCATTACCATCGCACCTGCTATTCATTCATTCCTCTATAAAAACGCAATACCTCTTATCAGCGGCACCCTCTGGAAGAAGCCGCAGGGCGAAACGCGTCAGGGTGACGGTGCATCATATTTGGACAGGTAATTATACCTCCACTGAGGTGATTAGACCTTATTGGACACTTGTCCCACCTCAGTACAGGAGATATATGGGAGGCTGCATGTGTTTGGTGTAGCTTGTGTAGCTGGTGTATCTATGAGGATTTACTTGGATCTTATCTAGGACTCCTGCATTCATCCATTTGGCTATCTGTGTATGTTCTAGTATAGGAGAATTACATGTCTCCTTTGTGGTGGAATTAATGTTGTACTACCTAGGGAGAATGTGGGTTTAATTCTATCCCATGGTTTTATGGATTAGGATCTGTGATCATCCTTTCTATGTACACTGGGCTATCTCTGAGAGTTTCTTTTATGTGCACTGCTCCACTTTTTGGGTTATAGTTCACCCTTGTTCCATACTGTAACTATTTGTTCATTCACTTAAAATTGCCTTGTTTAATATACCTCTGTCACTTCATACTGCCTTCACATTTCTGGTATTTCTGTGAAAGAATTATTATGTGTGATATTGATTATTTATCACTCCTGTCACCACTATTTTTTACCACTATTGTTTATTTTGTGAAGAGGTGGCACGTTACTCACTATTATACACAGATAGGCAGATTTTAATTGCATTTAATGTTGTATTTTGGTGTTTAATTGCATTGCACATGGCCCTTTAGCTTTACATATAGAGCCTCTCAGGACCACATTACCTGCTTGTGGGAAGTGGAAATTGATATTTTTCTCTATTATCTCCCTGGTTATATTAATATTTTTTTAGGGAACCCCCATGAACTTAAATAATTGATTTATGCAGGCGTCTTACTGACTTATATAGGATGCGAAA